>JAMKCH010005556.1:0-32705 GCA_023653785.1 Ophioderma brevispina
TTTGGTGCAAAAGACAATTAAAATGCAAAACTTATGACTTGTAATTTTAAGCAAAATATGGCTTGCATTGATGAATGCATGTGACGACTTTTTCGAGGAACGCTCAGATATTCATGATATTGACACCAGACATGATTCTAGATCAGGTTTCTTTGACAGATCGATGAGATTTCTAGGTGTGAGAGTTTGTTGGATGCTGTCAGGGGCCCTAGTCTAAGAATTATCTCCATTTCATGTACACTCTTAGAATAACAGTTAAATTTAGAACTTGTTTGCCCTTACATTATGAAACTTCGTTGTTTGTTCGTTGATGCGTGTGTGCAGGACACGGAATGACGCCCCCTCAATCCTGAAGACAATCCAAATCCTTCTGCTCTGCCACAAACCAAACAAAACAAAAAAGAAGGGGAGAGGGGCGCCGAAAATCAGCCCATCATAACTTCCATTTGCCGACATTACATACTCCATCTGACCGACAAGTCAACATGTTGCCGACAGAATTTGAAAATGGCCGGTGTCACACCCCCCTCTAGGGACGGCCCTGCACGCGAATTTGGTTTGGGTAGGGACGTACCTCCGAGACTCTGGAATTAGGACCCATAGCTATACCATTTTTTGCCAAAAAAGGACTCATAGCTATACCAGAGATGCAAATTTTGGGCCAAATTTAAACCAAATTTGCCATTTTCACCGCAAAATTGACATTTTAAGCAAATTTGGAAAATTTTGGCTTCAGATTGAGGAAATTTGACTAATTTTTCAATAATTTTAAGAAAATGTTGGTTTCCGATTGAGAAAATTTGACTAATTTTCCAACAAATTTGAGAAAATTTTGAAAAAACGACCAATTGCTATACCAAGGTGCTGAATTGGTCGATTCGGCGCCCCTCCAAGACGGCGCCAAAGACATTTCCCTTTCCCTCTTCGCCAGCATCACCATGGCTTAATTGGGATTTGCACGGGATCGTTGTCCACAAATGTACTTTTATGAAATCTATCCTTTGCAAGCAATTTAAAGGTCTTGTGAGAGAAGTTCCTTCAGTTTTCTCGAATTTGAGATTTTGGCATGCATAGCATTGCTCATAATTATGCAGCCTTTGAATGCATAAGCCATGTTTTTGTTTTGTTTGTTTTTTGTTTCGATTATTTTTGCATATACAAATGTCCCGGGACAAATGTATAGACGGTCTATTTTGTTTGGTTACTTAGAGGTTATATCATGGTATAGCATGCAATGAGCTAATCAGAAAAAATTGTAAGAAAGGTGTTAGACAACAAGGGGTTAATGATTGAAAGCCTTGGAGCCAAATGACACACGAGTTTGCCTGATGTACGGACTTGCAAACTTCAAACCTGCACATGCGTAATACGGCCCCACGGTTTTTTAAGAAACTGAATCTTAAAGGGGGATAGCCCGATTTAAGGATATGAAGTTGTCATCTTGATAGATTGGCCATCACCCCAAAACCCCATCTGTAAAGTTTGGCGCCGATATTTCAACCCGTTTTGATGCGAGAGCTAAAAACGTGATTTTGTAAGCCCCATAGAGTACTTTGTACAATTAATATTGGTCGACCAAAATGGGTCACATTTTCGCTCATAACTCCAAACCAAACATCCTTTGGCACAGCTATACATACATACATACATATTCAAATTTCAAGGAAAAAAAATCATATGATACTAAAAATATTTTAAAATGGATAGCTGCCGTCCTATTGAAATTAAAGCGGAATGTGAGCTTTACCATGATCTTGTATAAAGAAGTACGATTGGGTAAATTTGGTCCATTCTTATGTATCGGCGTCTGAAATCCATCAAGAAATTCTGAGACATGTCGGACAAGTCCCTTTGCATGCATGGTTGCTAATTCCGGAAGACACTTAAATAGAGCAATCACAATTATTTTGTATATTAGCGTTTATTCCCCCAGTAGGTAAACCCAGCGTACTATCCAATGATTTTATGATTTAACCCCAAACGAATTGCAAACAACAACTTTGGTCAATCCACGAGAACATCACGGTCCCAAATGCATATATAAAGGTTTTCCCAAAATTTTGGGATTTTTTAGTTTTTTTCTGTTTTTTAATATTTTAAATTTGTGTTATTTACTTGTTTAATTGTTTTTAAAAGATTCTACCATTTATCTGGCTATCTACTGCTATTATCGTGTGTCCTTATAGTTTCTCATTTTACTCACACACAAACAACAGAATTTCCTTTTGAGTGCTTTACTAACGTTTATCATATGGGTAAGACCCAGAGGGTGCTTTGAGCCAATCCCACAATGCACCCTTTTGGAAATTTACTTCAATAAGGCATGTGATCCCATAAAATTCCTATTCTAACACATAAAACCTGAATTTTCCACTCATTTTACAGCCCTCCAATGGGCTAGTACTTTAGGGATTTTAGCATGAGCATGGAACGTTTTTGTACACTTTTTCCCCTAAGTCTGACATGTGTTTAGTCCAGTAAGTATCGGCACACTGCAATGCATTCTGGGATGATTCAAAACACCTCTGGTAAGACCTGTCTTGTCACCTAGCAGTAGATAGCATACATTGTATGTCATCCACACAAGCTTATCAGCAGTATATAGCAGACATTGATATGCTATCTACTGCTGATCATTGTGTGGATGATAGCAGACATTCTAGTCTCCAACCCTATCAAGCATAGATCGCATACATTGTATGTCATCCACACCCTGATCAGCATAGATACATACAATTGTATGTCATCCCCACCCTGACAGTCAGTAGATAACATACATAGTATGTCATCCACACCTGATCAGCAGTAGATAACATACATAGTAAGCATCGACACCCTGATCAGTCAGTAAGATAGATACATTGTATGCCTATCTACTGCTGATCATTGTTTGGATGAGTACATACATTGTATGTCATCCACACCCTATCAGCAGTAATATAGCATACATTGTATGTCCTCCACACCCTGATCAGCAGTAGAAGGCATACATTGTATTTCATCCACACCTTACACCAAGGATAACACACATATATGTCATCCACCCCTGATCAGGCAGTAGATAATATCATAGTATTGTCATCCACACCCTGATCAGCAGTACAGCGGTAGATAGCTACATTGTATGTCCTCCACACCCTGATCAGCAGTAGATAGCATACATGTATGCCTATCACTGCTGATCATTGTGTGGATGATAGCATACATTGTATGTCAATCCACACCCTTATCAGCAGTAATTCAATACATTGTCATGTCATCCACACCCTGATCAGAAGCAGATAGCATACATAGTTTTTCATCCACACCCTGATCGCATAATACATACCTAGTATGTCCTCCCCACCCTGATCAGCAGTAGATAACATACATAGTATGTCATTTACACCCTGATCAGCAGTAGCTACATACATAGTATGTCATTTACACCCTGATCAGCAGTCGATAGCATACATAGTATTGTCATCCACACCCTGATCAGCAGTAGCTACATACATAGTATGTCATCCACACCCCTGACAGCAGTAGGCTATCCCCCCCCCCGCTACATAGTATGTCTCACACCCGATCAGCAGTAATAGTCATACATTGTATGTCTCCACACCCTGATCACAGTAGATACTTACATAGTATGCATCCCCAACCCTTATAGCAGTAGATACATACATAGAATGTCCATCCACACCCTGATCCGAAACAGAAGATAGCATACATAGTAAGTCTCCACACCCTGATCCAGTAGATAACCATACATAGTATTCATCCACCCCTGATCACATTAGATAGCATACATAGTATGTCATGCACAAGATAGCTCATCAGGTCAGCGCTCGACTCCATTGTATGCTCATCCATGCTTATAGGCGTGCGTCGAGTCCTGTGAGATTCAGCTGTCTTGTAATTTCCCTGGACAAGAATCTAACCGCTTATTTTTCCCGATTTACCCATGCGCAATTTGGGGAACTGGTCCCCGCTGCGATGGTTATCTCGATGTATGTTTGCTGATAAGGTAAAGCGCTGATCCGATCTGCTGCATCCTTGAAAGATTCTAAAATGGGGTGTTATGGTATGGGTGGGCCACCGTGATCGCGGTCATTTGTGAAAGCGGCTTAGAGGCCAATAGCATAAGGGCGCTATATCAATCTCTGCTATTATTAATTATTATTATATTACCACACCCGATATCAGTAGATAACATACATAGTATATCATCTACACCCTGATCATCAGTAGATAGCATACATAGTCTGTCATCCACACCCTTATGAAAGCAGTAGATAGCATACATAAATGTCACCACACCCTGATCACATAGATAGCTATATAGTATGTCTCACACCTAATCAGCAGTAGATACAATACATAGTATGCCATCCACACCCTTATCAGCAGTAGATGCATACATAGTATGTCATCCTTACCCTATCACAGTAGATAGCATACATATACTGTCCTCCACACCCTTATAAGCAGTAGATAGCATACATAGACTGTCTTCCACCTGATTCAGCAGTAGATAGCATACCTATATGTCTCCACACCCTGATCAGCCGTAGATAGCCCACCATAATTCATCCACACCCTGATCGCAAGTAGGATAGCATCATAGGTATCCCATCCACACCATGATCAGCAGTAGCTAGCATCACATAGTATGTCCTCCACACCCTGATCAGCAGTAGTATCATAACATAGTATGCATTCACACCCTGAGGCACAGTAATAGCATACATAAATCCCATCCCACCCTTATCACAGTAGATAGCATACCTTTTAAGTCATCCACACCCTGATCAGAAGCAGATAGCATACATAGTTTTTCATCCACACCCTGATCAGCAGTATATAGCATACATATTATGTCATCCACACCTGAGCAGCAGTAGATAGCATGCATAAATAGGACCTCATCCACACCCTGATCAGCGGTAGATAACATACATAGTACGGCGTAGCCCACACCCTTATCCGGTAGATAGCATACATAGTATGTCCTCCACACCTGATCAGCATAGATAGCATACATAGTATGTCATCCACACCCTGATCAGCAGTATATGCATTACCATAGTATGTCATCCACACCCTGATCGATAATTTATAAACACAAAATTATGTCATCCACACCCTGATCAGCAGTAGCTACATACATAGTATGTCATTTACACCCTGATCAGCAGTAAATACCATACATAGTATGTCCTCCAAAACCATGATCAGAAGTAGATGCTACATAGTATGTCATCCACACCTGATCAATATTTATAACACACATATTATGTCATCCACACCCTGATCAGCAGTAGATAGCATACGTAGTATGTCATTCACAACCCTGATCAGCAGTAGATAGCATACTAGTATGTAATCCACACCCTGATCAGCAGTAGATGCATACATAGTATGTCATCCACTCCCTGATCAGCATTAGATAGCATACATCGTTGCATCTTGCACTCTGATCAGCAGTGGATAATACACATAGTATGTCACCCACCCCCTATCATCAGTAAATTAGCATACATAGTATGTCCTCCACACCCTGATCAGCAGTAGAAGCATACTGTATGTCATCCCACCCGGATCAGCAGTAGATAGCATCATAGTATTGTCATCCACACCCTGATCATCAGTAAGATAGCATACATAGTATGTCCATCCACACCCTGATCAGCAGTAGATAGCAATCATAGTATGTCATCCAACCCTGGTCCGCAGTTAGAAGCATACATAGTATGTTCATCCACCCCGTAGCAGCATAAGATAGCGTACATGTTGTGTCATCCACCCCTGATCACAGTAGATAGCATGCAGAGTATGTCATCCACACCCGATCAGCAGTAGATAGCATACATAGTATGTCATCCCACCCTAATCAGCATAGATACAAGACATGTATGTGCATCCAACCGCTAATCAGCATAATAGCATCATTAGTATGCAAACGCACACCTGATCACATAGATAGCATACAGATTAGGTCCTCCACACCCTGATCAGCAAAAGATAGCATACATAGTACGTCATCCACCCCTATCAGCGGTCAGATAGCATACAGAGTATGCCATCCATACCCCTTATCAGCATAGATAGCATACTAGTATGTCAACCACACCCTGTTCAGCAGTAGATAGCATACATAGTTTTTCATCCACACCCTGATCAGCAGTGATATCATACATATATGTCATCCACACCATGATTCAGCAGTAGATATCATCCATATTATGTCATCCACCCCCTGCTCAATAATTTTATCACACACATATTAATGTCATCCACACCCTGATCCGTAGTAGATAGCATACATAGTAAGTCATCCACACCCTGATCACAGTAGAATACCATACATAGGAAAAACGTCATCCACACCCTGACAGGGTGTGGGTTACAGACTATGTCATCCACCCCTGATCAATAATTTTATAACACATCATATTATTTCCCATCCACACCCTGATCCAGCAGTAGATAGCATAAATAGTAGGTCACCCACACCCTGATCATCAGTAGATACCATACATAGTACTCGTCCACACCCTGATCAGCAGTAGATAAGCATACATAGTATGTCATCCACACCATGATCAATAATTAATAACACACATATTAGGCCATCCACACCCTGATCAGCAGTATATAGCATCATAATATGTCATCCACACCCTGATCAGCAGTATATCGCATACATAGTATTGTCAGCCACACCCTGATCAGCAGTAGATAGAATACATAGTATTTCATCCACACCCTGATCAGCAGTAGATCGCATACATAGTCGGTCCATCCACACCCTGATCAGAAGCAGATAGCATACATAGTTTTTCATCCACACCCTGATCAGCATTATATAGCATACATATTATGTCATCCACACCTGAGCAGCAGTAGATAGCATACATGATGTCACCACACTATCACAGTAGATAGCATACATAGTAAGTCATCCACACCCTGATCGACAGGGTTCAGCAGTAGATACATACACAGAGGTCATAATCCCCCCTGATCGCATTAGTTAGCATACCTGTTGGTCATCTACACCCTTATCAGCAGTAGATAGCTACATATATGGCATCCACACCCTGATCAGAAGCAGATAGCATACATAGTTTTTCATCCACACCCTGATCAGCAGTAGCTACATACATAGTATGTCATTTACACCCTGATCAGCAGTAGATGCGTCATAGTTGGTCATCCACACCCTTATTCAGCAGGAGATCGCATACATAGTATGTCATCCACACCCTGATCAGGAGTAGATAGCATACATAGTGATGTCCATCCACACCCTGATCAGCAGTAATATGCATACAGAGTAGTGTTTCATCCACACCCTGATCAGAAGCAGATAGCATACATAGTTTTTCATCCACACCCTGATCATCAGTAGATAGCAGACATAGTATGTCATCCACACCCTTATCAGCAGTAGATAGCATAACATAGTGTGTCATCACACCTGATCAGCATAGATAGCATACATAGTAAGTCATCCACACACTGATCGCATTGGATACCATGCATAGTATGTCATCCACAACCCTGATCAGCAGTGGATAACATGCATAGTTTGTCATCTACACCCGATCAGCAGTAGATAGCAGACTGTATGTCTCTACACCTTATATCAGAGATAGCTTGCATAGTATGTCATCCACACCTGATGAGCATAGATGCATACTTAGGTCATCCCCACCCTGATCAGCAGTAGAATAGCATACCTAGTATGTCATCCACATCCTTATGAGCAGTAGATAGCATACATAGTAAGTCATCCACACCCTTATAAGCAGTAGATACGCATACATAGAATGTCATTCACACCCTGAATCAGCATTATTGATTATTTTAATATGTAGATAGCATACATCTTATGTCATCCACACCTGATCAGCAGTAGATCGCACATCATAAGGTCATCCACACCCTGATCAGCAGTAGATAGCATACATAGTATGCCATCCACACCATGACAGCACTATATAGCATACAAGTATGTCACCACACACCCTGAATCAGCAGTAATAGGCATACATAGTAATGTCATTCACAACCTGAGCACATAGAATGCCATCCACCCCCTTATCACATTAGATCGCATACTAGTATGGCATCCCACCCTGATCAAGCATATATACATACATTGTAAGTCATCCACACCCTGATCGACAGTAAGTGGCATACATAGTATGTCATTTACACCCTGATCAGCAGTAGATAGCAGACATATATTTTCATCCACACCCTGATCAGCAGTATATAGCATGCATAAATAGTCATCATCCACACCCTGATCAGCGGTAGATAACATACATAGTATATCATCCACGCCCTTATCAGCAGTAGATCGCATACTATTGTCATCCACACCCTGATCAATAATTTATAACCATATTATGTTATCCACACCCTGATCAGTAGTATAGGCATACATATATGTTCCACACCCTGATCATCATTGGATAGCATACTAGTATGTCATCCACACCATGATCAGAAGTCGAGAGCATACATAGTATTTCATCCACACCCTGATCAATAATTATAACACACATCTTCTGTCAGCTACACCTGATCAGCAGTAGATATCCGCATACGTAGTATGTCATTCACACCCTGATCAGCCAGTAGATAGCATACATAGTAAGTAATCCACACCCTGACAGCAGTAGATAGCATAGCATAGTATGGTCATCCACTCCCTGGAATCACAGGAGATAGCAGCCAATCGTATGCATCTGCACTCTGATCAGCATGTGGATAATACACATAGTATGTCATCCACACCGCTGATCAGCATAGAATAGCATACATATTATGTCATCCACACCCTGATCACAGTAGATAGCCATACATAGTATGTCATTTACACCCTGATCAGCAGTAGATAGCATACATAGTAAGTCATCCACACCCTGATCATCAGTAGATAGCATACATTATTGTCATCCACACCCTGATCAGCAGTAGATAGCATACAAGTATTTCCAGCCACACCCTGATCAGCAGTAGATAGCATACATAGTATGTCACCAACCCGGATCAGCAGTAATAGCGACATAGTTGGTCACTCACACCCTGATCAGCAGTAGATAGCATACCTAGTATTTCTCCCCTCCCTGATCAGGCAGTAGATAGCATACATCGTATGCATCTGCACTCTTGATCAGCAGTGGATATCACATGTATGTCATCAACCCTGAATCAGCAGTAGATAGCATACATAGGTTGTCATCCACACCCTGCTCACCAGTAGATAGCATACATCGTATGTCATCCACACCCTATCCAAGTGATAGCATACATAGTATTGTTCATCCACACCCTGATCAGCAAGAGATAGCATACATAGTATGTCATCCACACCCGATTCAGCAGTAGATAGCATACATAGTACGCAACCACACCCTGATCAGCAGTAGATAGCATACATAGTACGCAACCACACCCTGATCAGCAGTAGATAGCGGACATAGTTGGTCATCCACACCCTGACAGCAGTAGATAGCATACATAGTATTGTCATCCACACCCTGATCAGCAGTAGATAGCCATACATAGTATGTCATCCCACCCTGATCAGCAGTAGATAGCATACATAGTAAGTCATCCACACCCTGATCCAGCAGTAGATAGCATACAGAGTATGTCATCCACACCCTGATCACAGTAGATAGCATACAGAGTATGTCATCCACACCCTGATCAGCAGTGATAGCATACATAGTATGTCCTCCACACCCTGATCATCAGTAGATAGCATACATAGTATGTCACCCACACCCTTATCAGCAGTAGATAGCATACATAGTATGTCATCCACACCCTGATCACAGTAGATAGCATACATAGTATGTCACCCACACCCTTATCAGCAGTAGATAGCATACATAGTATGTCATCCACACCATGATCAGCAGTAGATAGCATACATATATGTCATCCACACCCTGATCAATAATTATAACACACATATTATGTCATCCACACCCTGATCAGCAGTAGGTAACATACATAGTATGTCACCCACACCCTGATCCGCAGTAGATAGCATACATATATGTCATCCACACCCTTATCAGCAGTAGATAGCATACATAGTATGCCATCCACACCCTGATCAGCCGGTGGTCAGCAGTAGATAGCATACAGAGTATGTCATCCACACCTGATCAGCAGTAGGTAGCATACATAGTATGTCATCCACACCCTGAGCAGCAGTAGATAGCATACTAGTATGTCATCCACACCCTTATCAGCAGTAGATAGCATACATAGTATGTCATCACACCCGGATCAGCAGTAGATAGCATACAT
Source organism: Ophioderma brevispina (assembly GCA_023653785.1). Classification (NCBI taxonomy): domain Eukaryota; kingdom Metazoa; phylum Echinodermata; class Ophiuroidea; order Amphilepidida; family Ophiodermatidae; genus Ophioderma; species Ophioderma brevispina. The sequence continues at coordinate 10,324 of JAMKCH010005556.1, forward strand.
AGTATGTCATACACACCCTGATCAGCAGTAGATAGAATACATAGTATGTCATTCCACACCCTGATCAGCAGTAGATAGCATACATGTATGTCATCCACACCCGGATCAGCAGTAGATAGCATACAAAGTATGTCATCCACATCCTGATCAGCAGTAGATAGCATACATTAGTATGTCATCCACACCCTTATCAGCAGTAGATAGAATACATAGTATGTCATACACACCCTGATCAGCAGTAGATCGCATACATAGTATGTCATCTACACCATGATCAGCAGTAGATAGCATACATAGTATGTCATCCACACCCTGATCAGCATAGATAGCATACATAGTATGTCATCCACACCATGATCAGCAGTAGATAGCATAATAGTATGTCATCCACACCTGATCAGCAGTAGATAGCATACATAGTATGTCATCCACACCCTGATCAGCAGTGGATAGCATACATAGTATGTTCATCCACACCCTGATCAGCAGTGGATAGCATACATAGTATGTCATCTACACCTGATCGCAGTAGATAGCCATACATAGTATGTCATCTACACCTGATCAGCATAGATAGCATACATAGTACGCAACCACACCCTGATCAGCAGTAAACAGCATACATATATGTCATCCACACCTGATCAGCAGTAGATAGCAGACATAGTATGTCATCTACACCCTGATCAGCAGTAGATAGCATACATAGTAAGTCATCTACACCCTGATCAGCAGTAGATAGCGTACAAGTACGTCATGCACACCCTGATCAGCAGTAGATAGCGTACATAGTAGGTCATCCACACCCATATACGCAACTGAACATGAGTCGCATTGGTGGGTAGTCGAGAGAAAGGTGTCATCAAATCATATTTTGTTTTGTTTATATTGTTCCTAACAGCTTGCGAAAAGCTCATTCATTTTCCCGAAAATTTCAGTTGAGTCTGTCTCTTTTGGTGTTATGAGTAATTTGGTATCAAAGTGTTTCATAAGCCACTGTGCTGTATTTTTTTTTTTTTTTTTTTTTTTTTTTTTTTTTTTTTTTTTTAAAGAGTCAATCGATTCTCCGCCCGCCATGAGAAAAACGGTAATTGGTGTCACCCGTTGTACAATTCTTTAAATATAACCATATTTTATGCTTGCAATAAAATGCCCGCTAAATATCCGGCAAATAAAGCGCTACAATAGCTCATATTGTCTTTATTCACTAAAACTGGGGCGTTTTAAGCGGCGGCTCACACGGGTACAATATGCTTATTCCCGTGAGTTGATGAAAGTCTTTGCGTGCTTCTCTCACGATTTCGCTTCTAAGAGGTTAAGGATAGGTTTAGTTAAGATTCGCCAATGTAATTAGAACTGAGTCATCGTGGATGTAGTTTTTTTCGTTTTCCTTAAATTTAAGGACAACAATCTATTTTTTAAATAATATATATAATGAGTCCTTACAGGAGAAGCCTCAAGGAATAAAAATCGCGTGACCTGTTAGGTGAAAACGCCAGTGGAATTAGGCAAAGACTAAGAACAGAAACAACATAAAGTGCAACGAAACGGTTGATTGTGATCAAGGACCAAATATCGAACACATAACGATATCATTTTATATCTTTACAGAAAAAATGATGCCAATGTGGGTAAAACACTGGTTAAAACGATTGGTTAAAATGTTAATAGCTGTCTTAAAACACTTGCACTCCATGTCGGTAATATAATACAATTTATTTTCCCCTAGTGAAGTCCATATCGAATGGGTGAGCTTTTGATACTCCTAGTGAGTGTCGCCTTCAGAGCTACTTTTTGAAAACAGGTTAAGAGTTGTTTACTAATCGCTCCTACTAACCTTATTTGAGTAAAAATAATCCAATCGATTAATAAATGAACATTAGCCAAAGTATAGGTTAATCATTTGTTTATATATATAATAATTAATATATAGATATATATAGCTATTTATATATATCTCGATATATATATATATATTATAATAATATATGTATAGATATATACATATATTATACTACTCCTGCAGACAGTACCTTTTCGAACTTTGTGTTCTCATCAGTGCAGCACAAGCTGAATGCAATCCACAAATGAGTGAATCAATACCGTGAAGAAGCCACTGACCCAATCCCTCCATCACGGCGCACATTGTTTATGAATACAAGTATATATATATATATATCAACTGGTTAAATTTTTGTTACGCCTTACATTTCAACAACCTTTTCAAAATCGCATATCTGACATTTCCAATGTAATTATGTTAGAAATTATTTTTACTTTCATATTGTGGAACATGGTTGCATTTTATTCTTATTTTTTTTTTGTTAGGATTTAAATTGATTTAGGATTCATATTTTGAAAATCAATGTCTCGACAAGCAAAAGATTGGCGAGTACAAATTTTGACTTTTATAAAACTCCGTTTCACTCTATGTTTCAAAGCAACATCCAGAAATTCGCAATAATTTGTTGAGAATTCCAAATTGTGAGACAAGAAGTACGAAATAGGCGGCGAAACTTAGCCTCATGCTACTATCGTAAACTCCTAATAAGCCTGACCTGCCGGTGGCTGCTCCATACCACGGAGACGCTTCAAGGTCAACACTTATACCCTTATATAATTATATAAATACGCGGTTATCAAGAGGTAGATGATCTCCCTTGGCCAAAGCAAAATTAAATTGGCTAATTTTGGAAAATATCATATACCACCACCTTCTGGCCACAGAGACAGAGGAATGGTCGCATTTATATAAGCATGTCTTCGCGTACATTGAATTGCCGAGATGTGCACACAGCGATCATTTTTTGTTTGTCTTAATTCATTGTATACGAGAGTTTGTCACTTGATGATCTGTGTGCCCCGGGACATTTTCTTCTTTTTCTTGTCTTTAATACTCATCACATTAACTTAATTTTCACATACATTAACTGGCAGGCCGGACAACTAAAATTTTTACAACAGATGGCCGAACCTGAAAAATATACTAATCACGTACCAATCGCGAGTTCCAGAAAAAATAGAGAGGCTTTTTTGTTCAGTTTTAGAGAACGAAAGAAAACGCAATTATGCACTGAAAACTGAGAGGAAATATTTTTTTTAGAATTTGACGAAAAATTGCCATTTGTAGGACTAAACACTACTCGAGCTTCATCCATATTAATATACTAAAGTTTTCAAACTTGTAAAAATCTAAAAGCACCTTCTTATTCTAGATTGGTGTAAATTTGGACACACAATTGTCAAATTGGACACGGAAAATTATGTCCGCCGTGAACCACAAATTTTGGTCAACACACGGGAAATGTGTCAATTACATGACACGAAAAGTGTTAGAATCACCAACATCCGAGTCAAAATGAACATTTTTTGTGTAAAAAAGAATCGGAATAGACAACCATCAGTTCAACTGAATAATTTGTCCGTGGTCAAATGAATAGATTTCTGTGTCAAATTTTAACAGGGGCGATCTGGGAGGTTCAAATCAATCGGGAAATTTTACCCCCAACAGAAATTATAATTACCACAATTGCAAATTTGGAAGTGTGTATCATTTTATATCATGAACTACTCAATGCAACAGTATGGAACCAGTATATGTGCATACATGCGTGAGAATGCAACTGCATTGCTTGCACTAACAAGTGCCATAAGTTTTACCATGTCAACATATAAACCGTGGTGTTTGCGGTCTTAGTCACATGATCAATTATACAGTCGGGTGGCCAATCACCATCGCAAGATTTGCGATAAAAACAGTGGACAAGATCACATCGCTTGTGGTTTGATTGATTCGGAAAGTTGTTAAAGATACCTGATTTATTTCCGATTCGGAAAAGAAGTTTCACACTTTTCCACCTCATAACGACCAATAAATTGCGTCACTCTGACACAAAAAAGTGTCAAAAATAAATGACAGGGAAATTTGACAAATTCAATTAGAGTGCACACATGTCAATGGTTTTGAGATGGCTTCCAAATGATACCTCTAAAAACATGTCGCAATTTGGGAAGCCATCGACAAAAACCACTGGCACAAGAAATGTTGCATTATTCGCCTTATTATAGTGGAAGGTGTTTAACAACTGTTTTAGTAAACAAGCGTTTATCTCTGAAGTAGTACGGTAGATAGCAGACAATTTTTTAACTATGGTACAAAATCAAAATTTGTCATACATGTATTGACCAAAATAAATGACGTTCTGAAAAAAAAACACCTTTTTCATACTTTTAATCATTGGTAAACTTATCCACCTCACTACGTCAAAATAAACGCTTATTTAGTTAAAACGATTGTTAAACATCTTTCTGGAACTACGAGACAAGATTGAATCTGCTTGCACGTAAAGCAGTAACTCAGGATTTCATATGGCCACACGAAATCAATTTTTGGGAATGATATGGTGAGATTTGTTGTTAAATGGCCACTTTCCAAACTAACTGAGTGCCCCCGGGTTCGAATATTGGCTGGCATTTTCAGTAATTAGAATAAAGTCCCCTACTCTTTTTTTTCCTTCATACTGTCCGACATTAAAGGTGCAACGAGAGATTTGAAGGCATACATAGATTGCGTCTATGTAGTGGTAAGACGTGTGTTTAATAGATTTCTTACATTGGCCTACGAAAATGTTTTAAAAGTGAAAACAAACGTGGACGCGTGGATTCGATTTGATTGTATTTCGTATCCAAAGAAATAATTCTCAGTTTAATCTTTTCAGATAGGGATATTTTTGATGGGAAGCTTACATGAATGCAAAAATCAAGGGCTTTCATTTTTAGGGCACCCGATAGTGAGATCTCTTTTTGCATCTTTAAGTATCTTATTGGTTACGGAAATGTTTTAAAAGTGAAAACAAAAGGTGGTTTTGTATATGTTATATAAATAGGCTGAATTTCGCACCAAAGAAATAATTCCAGCTTTATCCTTTCAGATGGGGATATTTTTACAAAAACCAGGGCTTTCAAATTTTTAAAGGACCGAAATGTGAGATATCTTTTTGCACCTTTAAGTATCTTAACCTGTGATGTGATATGCAGCCATCAACAAATCATATAAAAGGCTTGCATCACGCGTATAAATAGTAACACCATTTTAAGTAGTAGTAATTCCACACCGCTGAGCCAAAGTTGATATATTTGGTGCAAAAGACAATTAAAATGCAAAAACTTATCACTGTAATTTAAGCAAAATATGGCTTACATTGATGAATGCATGTGACGACTTTTTCGAGGAACGCTCAGATATTCATGATATTGACACCAGACATGATTCTAGATCAGGTTTCTTTGACAGATCGATGAGATTTCTAGGTGTGAGAGTTTGTTGGATGCTGTCAGGGGCCCAAGTCTAAGAATTATCTCAATTTCATGTAGACTCTTAGAATAACAGTTAAATTTAGAACTTTTTTGCCTTACATTATGAAACTTCGGTCGTTTGTTCGTTTGATGGTGTGTGCAAGGACACGGAATGACGCCCCCTCAATCCTTGAGACAATCCAATCATTCTATCTCTGCAACAAACCAAACAAACAACAAAGAGGGAGAGGGGCGCCGAAAATCAGCCCCTCATAACTGTCCATTTGCCGACATTAATACCCATCTGACCGACAAGTCAACATTTTGCCGACAGAATTTTGAAAAGGGGGGGGGGTGACCCCCCCCCCCCAGGGACGGCCCTGCACGCGGATACCACTAACTTGGTTGAATTTCGGTCTTAAAACGGTCATTCACGCGACGAGCGCGAAAAGGTGCTGAATTGGTCGATTCGGCGCCCCTCCAAGACGGCGCAAATTCGCCACCATCACATAGTTTAATTGGGATTTGCGCGGGATCGTTGTGCACAAAATAATGTACTTTTATGAAAATCTATCCTTTGCAAGCAATTTAAAGGTCTTGTGAGAGAAGTTCCTTCATTTTTCTCGAATTTGAGATTTTGGCATGCATAGCATTGCTCATATGCAGCCTATGATGCATAAGCCATGTTTTTGTTTTTGTTTGTTTGTTGGTCATTCATCAACGAGCGCGAAAAGGTGCTGAATTGGTCGATTCGGCGCCCCTCCAAGACGGCGCAAATTCGCCACCATCACATAGTTTAATTGGGATTTGCGCGGGATCGTTGTGCACAAAATAATGTACTTTTATGAAAATCTATCCTTTGCAAGCAATTTAAAGGTCTTGTGAGAGAAGTTCCTTCATTTCTCGAATGTTGAGATTTTGGCATGCATAGCATTGCTCATATGCAGCCTATGATGCATAAGCCATGTTTTTTTTTTTTTTGTTTGTTGGTCATTCACGCGACGAGCGCGAAAAGGTGCTGAATTGGTCGATTCGGCGCCCCTCCAAGACGGCGCAAATTCGCCACCATCACATAGTTTAATTGGATTTGCGCGGGATCGTTGTGCACAAAATAATGTACTTTTATGAAAATCTATCCTTTGCAAGCAATTTAAAGGTCTTGTGAGAGAAGTTCCTTCATTTTTCTCGAATTTGAGATTTTGGCATGCATAGCATTGCTCATATGCAGCCTATGATGCATAAGCCATGTTTTTGTTTTGTTTGTTTTTTGTTTCGATTATTTGTGCATATACAAATGTCCCGGGACAAATGTATAGACGGTCTATTTTGTTTGGTTACTGAGAGGTTATATCATGGTATAGCATGCAATGAGCTAATCAGAGAAATTGTAAGAAAGGTGTTAGACCACAAGGGGTTAATGACTGAAAGCCTTGGAGCCAAATAACACACGAACTTGCCTGATGTACGGACTTGCAAACTTCAAACCTGCATTACATGCGTATATAACGGCACCACGACTTTTTAAGAAACTGAAGAAATTCACATTAATTGTTAAACCATGGAGTTATCATATAGTAAACTAAAAACTCCATGGTTAAACATGCTTATAGTGAGCTTTGATTTTAAAGTTTATTTTGAATTCCCAACCTGAGGATCCATGACAGCTATATATATTGTAACGTTGATCAAAATAATCCGTGTAAATGTCGAGATATTCTAATTCTACCTTTTGAAATTTCAAGGAAAAAATCATATGATACTAAAATATTTTAAAATGGATAGCTGTCGTCCTATTGAAATTAAAGCGGAATGTGAGCTTTACCATGATGTTGTATAAAGAAGTACGATTGGGTAAATTTGGTCATCATTTATGTATCGTCGCCTGAAATCCATCAAGTAATTCTGAGACATGTCGACGAGTCCTTTGCATGCATGGTCGCGATTCCGGAAACACTCAATTTTACAATTATAGCGCACCAAGCAGTTGAAATCCAATGCACTATCCAATAATTTTATGATTTAACCCCAAAACAAATTGCAAAAGAAACAACTTTGTGTCAATACACTGCGAAATAGTCACGGTCCAAAATAGTTTATTTAAAGCTCACCAAAATCCCGCAATTATTCTTTTTATATTTTTAATTTTTACAGCACGAAAAAGATAAATAGTCCTACTTTTGGAATTCCTACGTTCTTCTCCGACATCAACCGCGTGATGCTAACCCTAAATCTTACCCCCGCAAGTCATCAAAGTAGGACTTTATTTCGTCATCAACCCCTAGGAACCAAATTATGGCGCTAACGCGCCGGTTGCCACAACCATGTCAACATGGTGCAAGGCCTTAATTTCCTCATGTCAGACGGTAAAAAAAAATACGTCGACTCGACCTTCTGAAATGTCTGAACGTCTTCCCTTATCATTGTCAATTCTGAGATGATTCAAAGCAGGAACCTAAAGGCTGGGACAGGTTTATAATTACACTTGACTTTTGCATAAAGACCGCTACAAGTAGCGCCAAGAGGTCTTTAATGTGGGTTTTCCCGATACAGCTCGGAGGCTATATAATATACCCGTACTTGTATACTTTTACCATCTGGGGAAATGTCGGCTAATATTACTTCAGGGTTTTCGACAGCATGCCATCATGACGTATTTTAGTAATTCAAGTTCCTCAAGAACTGGAATGAATAAGCAAACGCGCGGGACGCTTTGGCAAGAGGACCTCACTTAGTCTCTCTTATTCATATAATTACTTTCATAGAAAAATGCAACTTTTAAAGCAAGTACAAGAACTTGCAACATTGCAATGTTACAAAAGGATTATTCCTCTAAAGCTTAAATCTTTTTTTTTTACTTGAGAGTCACGGGAACAAGTCGCTTGTTGGTGAGTGTATCCAGGTGACAGGCTCTCATTATCAAACAGAGAACAGAAGAGAACACGATATAAATCGGAAGAAGCACTTTTAACAAAACCGTCGTAATTCGTAAACACTATTACCTGGATTTACCTCCAATTAATCTTGAAGCGGTAGCAAAAAGCAAGACACGGTAGAAAAAAAAACATGATTCCTCTATATACAGATTTAAAAAAACACGAAAACACAAAACATATTATAAAAACAAAACAAAAACAAATAAAAACAAAACAAAAAAAATCAGAAACAGCAAAAATAGTTACAACCCTTCTCAAAAAAATATGAACCCCTCATATGTACACAAATAATGAAAATGTCCAACTGTTAGTATAGGGTGAAAATGGGAGCCATATCGGCGGGCGCCAAATGTATACGATGTCCCCCAATCAAGCAGATCACACAAAATAAAACAAAGTCACCAGTGTGTGTACGAAAGTTCAACGTTCGCATGTCTGACAAACTTGTAATTTCATATCAAAATCATATCCCATTTTAAAGCAGAGGTCGGTCTGCGTTTCATACCTGTTTCGATTTCGTTCAGCGGCGACATGAATGGCTCGATCAGTGTATATTTCTTCTTTAATATAACTACATTTTCCTACATTGTTAAACAAAGAATGTCAGGCTGCTTGGCTATTGTCAATTCTTATCCCCATGAATAAAATTGAAAACGACAATCCATCCAATTGATAATCTTAAGATAGATATCGGGTCCCAAGACAGACGTGCCAAGTCTTCTCTTTGTGGACTGATTATGATATTGCTTGACTTCTCATATTCTTGTAACTCTAAGATTTCATAAGATATTCCCCGCCGGTGCATCACCATCACTGCATATTTTACCCCAAGAGTGTTCAGGTCGAGAATTGTTCCTAGAATCGTTTCCTCATTGTTTACAGAACCGGTGTAGAAGTAATTATTGTCCGGCGTACTCATAGTCCGGGAACAATGGTGAACAATAGGGCAATCGATTCAGTTAACTCTTTACGCAACATTAGTTTCACGCTTTATTCCGTTATCGTCTATGGAGCCCCGGACTGTGGCTTCCGCCGGACTATATCTGCTTTCACACCGGCACCTTTCTTATAGATTTATTTTCAACAAATTCAGTATTCTCCAAACTTCCTGCTTGCTCAAAAGAATTGTCAGTACTCTTTAGTATTTTTGCAGGCCGTCAGCCATAGCTGGAAGGACCGCCAATAGTTGTCACGTTGTGTATATTAGATTTTGTGCGGTCCCTTGAAACCTTCACTTCTTCCACCAGAACATAATGATCAATTTCTTTGGAATATATGTGGGTAGTAGTGGACACACGTATTACGCATGTCGACTGTCGTCACCAAATTTGCATATACCTCATTTGCATATTTGTTCTGATTGGCTAATATAGTCCAGGACCTGCTTAGAACCCCGCTTACAATTCATCCGCAAGAGATTCGAGACTTATGATTTGAGTTGGTTGGACCTTTATTACCTTTAAAATCACACAGGTGCTTTTCGAAAAAACCGGCTGCGAATTCCTAAAATCCAAGATGGGCCGCCGTGGCCATTTAAAAATATAAATTTTAATTTTGATACCTAAAAGTATGTGTAATACCTCGTGTTAGGGGTTTTTGGGTGCTGTGAATTCATTTCTGACATCGGTTTTATCATTAGAGGTCCAGGTTACATGGTATGGATTTGTGAAGTCCAAGATGGTCCCCCGGCATTCCTATGAAAGTACACATTTGGAATGACTTAACCTAGTATTATGTTTCATACATCGTTATGGGGGTTTTTTTTTATGTTTTTTAATTTTTGAGTTTTGTAATTTTGATTTTGTTATCATTTATGAAGGTTTCCATGTTACATGTATGGATTTGGAATTCCAAGATTCCCGGCTGGCTGTCATAGTTTATTCCAGCATTTTGAAAGATTCATCCTAGAATTAATTGAATACACTTCGTTGTAGATGGTTGTAGGTGAAGGAAATCCATATTTGACACCATTTTATGATTAGAGAACAAGTTAAGGTCAATGAATTCAATGAGACCATTGATACAATGCTAGAGCCATTTAGTTGTTGCAAGCCATCTTGATTTCAAAATGGCCGCCACCATTAACTACTTTTGACTATTCTTACGTCCCGAGATTCCGTAGAGGAGGCAAAATTCTTGTGTCTACACCGTTTTTTTTAAGGTCGTCAACAAGTATTCAATTACACCATTGATAACAAGGCTGACGCATTCATTTGCGGCAGCAATCTGTGAATTTTTCAAAAGGCCGCCAAAAAATGGATTCTATTACATACATCGCCTTTGAGAGAGGTTAGAAGCATGATTCTGGTTTCTATAGACCCATTTTACAAGGCCAAGGAATCCAAAAAGATCAAATGTAACTTTATGGGTTCTTTGTTTTTTTGCAGCCATGGTTGGTTGGGTTGAACGTAATTCCCTCCATTGGAGATATGAGCACCAAGTATATAAATAAGTGTCAAAATTGAACAAAAATCTTAATTTGGTACATGGAGTTGGCGGATTTGACATCTTTAGAATTGACAGTTATGGCCAAAAGCCAGTAGTGACATGGTTTGTAGTAACAAATGTGGCAGTTGACAGAGTTGGCAGTGCATTGGTATGACATGGTTGGTGGTGACACATGCATTTAGCAATGTTCCTTGAAACGCAACTATGACGTAAGCTGACACTACGATAGCGCACGTGTATTCATTCCGTATTTACCTAGTTTTTGGCGTAAGTTTGAATTTTAAGTGACATGGTTGGCTGATGTTGTCATAATTGGCAGTGACATTGCTGCATGGTGTCATAATTGGCGTACCATAGCTGATGGTGTCAGTGTTGACAGTGTCCTAAATTGGAAGTGGACATAGCTGATGGTGTGCCATATTTGGCATTGTCATTTATAATTGAAAATGGTTATTTTTGTTGGTGACATGTTTTTGGAATCACGGCACATCAGAATCATCGCTGTCTTCGTTCTATGATTAAACAGGTGGAGAGTCCTGATCGTCTGAACCATCGTCCATCCAAATCACTTTGTATCAAGTCTCTCTTCTCATCTGCAAGAGCTTCGAAAAGTATCGGGCCATCAACCCATACTGGTTCAAGTGCCAAGAGTATAGTGTCCATCCATGTCCATCAGTTGGAGAGGACAGACACGGGAGTCAAAAAAGCTCTATCTCCATATAGCAACTTATAGTTCTCTCTACTGATTTTGTTGTTTGTTGTAATGCTGCATTCACGACATGGCCGAGTGCAACCTACCGTCCATCACAAACATTTCCGTCCATGATTATAGTGACCTGAGGCTGCACACTCTTGAATCTCGGTCGACCATAGATTGCACCGGGAAATTCTTCGAAACCAGCAAACAAGTCCTTTGACGTCCCATGCACTTCCTAGGTCTGCTAGGAGGGTTGGAACTTTGGAAGCTTCAGCATCACTTTGTATTGGTTTCAACTTTCACGTCACCTTGAAGGAACTAGTTGTATCACTATGTGTGAAGGCATGTAGGGCCAAAAGCCAACAACTTACTCCTGAGTAAGACCATTTCTGTTAGATTGATGAGTCTGTTTCCTGTTCCAGTGTCAAACAGTATGGTGATGGTGAAAGAGAATGAAAAGTGTAGGAGAATGAAACATATATCGCTGTCTGGCGTACGTACCAAGATTCAAGAGAGTGTTGACAGCCTCAGGTACACTCTCATCAAAGAGAAATGTTGTGATGACGGTATATTGCACCTCGGCTGCAATGTTCACCTTGCCACGTTACCACCATGTCGTGCAGCATTACGACAATATATCTGCCGTAGAGTGAACTATCAGGTTTGCTAAATGGAGACTGGCAGCTACTCCTGTTAGCGAGGCGGCATAGCTAACCTATCGTGCATTTTGTGATAAAAGCATGAAATTTGGCACAGATGTAGAGAAAAGGAATACGAACAGATTAAGATCATGAGCCATCGCAATTTGTATCCCCGTCGGCCATTTTCCAAGATGGCCGCCAAAATGACAATTTTAGGCATATTTTGCTAATATTTCAACACCTGTCTTTTACTTATGTCTATACTAGTCATAAAATATGCTAAATGCATGTTACAATGTTTGTCCAATCACAGGCCATTGCAATATGTGTCCTGTCGGCCATTTTCCAAGATGGCCGCTGAAGTGACCATTTTAGGCATATTTTGCTAATATTTCAACACCTCTCTTTTACTTATGTCTATACTAGTCATAAAATATGCTAAATGCATGTTACAATGTTTGTCCAATCACAGGCCATTGTAATATGTGTCCTGTCGGCCATTTTCCAAGATGGCCGCTGAAATGACCATTTTAGGCATATTTTGCTAATGTATCAACACCCAACTTTTACTACTATCTAACTTGACATAAAAACCTGCTAGATATCTGCTACATTGATCGTCTAATAATTTGATTAAAGTTACAATGTATTTCAGTTATGTTAAAGGCGTGTTACTTAATTTTGAATAAGATTTTGGCATTTTTGCAATCATAATTTCAAAATTTGATGATAATCATAAATATCATACATTGTAGTCGCACAAAGCTCATTAAAGTGGTGAACCTCAAACTAAATTACCCCAAAACAAGAAATATCCCTTATGGCTATCAACTGATATCACATTGGTAATAATACAGAATCACCGAATTATTTCTTAACAACAAATTCAGGAAATTCTCAATAGCCTGTATGGATATCAAAGCATCTCGACTATTTGCCGGAATGTAGTTGACGTTCATCAACATTATCACCTATAATATTGTGCAAAACTAGTATATCACTTTAAACAAGTCGGGATAATTTTGTACCATCGGGAATCTAGACCCAAGTAATGACTAAAACATAGCCTACTTTATTCACCTGGTAATTTCTTTTTTATTTAGTTACTTATTAAGTGCGTGATTAGGAGTTGTCATGCTTTAATGTATGAGCTACCAAGTATCCAAAAACAATTTCTCAGTTCCAAATGCTAGTCACTATATAGATCTTCTGGATCCATATAGTAATTGTACAGCTCAGACAACAACATTAGTGGTGGAGCCCTGAAGCCAGGGCGGAAATGAAGAGTGGCACCGAAACGTCCGAAAACTATGAACTTCCCCACCGAAAAATCGTGCAATTCGGAGGCGCGACGGCCTTACGCCATTGCCAGTAGGAAAATGATTTCAGATGTAACGGCAGCCAAACTGGCGGAGCCAATCGGCTCGTACGGCACGCCAGTCAAACTCCGTAGGGCGGTTGGCAAATCCCACCCAGGCATAACTGGCCTCGTAGGCGGCTTGGTGTTAAACATGCCAAGTAGAAGGCGGTTCAAGGATTCATCACCTTTCAGAACAGCCCCAGGGGCCGTTCGTCGGTGATAGAATTGAACCGCCGACCTGTAATTATTTATTGTGTTCGTGTCTAGGCCACTACTGAATAAAGAATTCAGGAAGTTTGCGAGCTGGCAAACAGAGGCAGTGGCCGGACAATTTTTTTTTTTAGTCCTGCACCACTTAGCGAAGGCCCGCCACCGTCCAAAATAAGTGACGTGTGTGGACCTTCGCCAGCCCCTGGCCGCCAGATTGGCAGCTACACGAGAAAGGCCTTGCGTCTGGAAGCGTTACCTGACAGCGGCTACGCTGTCAGAGAAAGCGTCGCCAGACTCATCTGGACATCCGCAGTTGAGTCCCACAGGACATGAGCGTCCCGCGGGAGCGTCCGCGGTATCCCCGCGGTGTTCACAAGCGGACGAAACCACGGCTGACGAGGCCAGAAGGGGGCCACGCAGTCGACCCTTCCCACCATGTCTACCAATCGTAGGATGAGAAAACATCCGACGCCCACGCTCCGGGATCGCATCACAGGGAGCAGTACGTCGGAAGCTTGGCATTTCTGGCGGATTCGAATAGATCTATCGACGGGCGATCGAACGTCCAGAAGATCTGACGCGCTACCCGATGAGACAGGGACCACACCACAAACGTGGTCCCGCCCCTGGATAGGCAACCCGCAGTGACATTGTAAATGCCCGGTACGTGGACAGGCGTTAACGTGATCTCCCTATCTATGCACCACTCGATTAGTTCTCGTGTGGGAGGCAAAGAGTTGGGGATCTTCGTTTCTAAACCCTGCCGTTTTGATGTACAATACCACAGTGGTGTTGTCGGACCCTGATGAGACCTTGCAACCAGCCACAAGTCCTGTAATGCTCCAGAGATATAATCACTGCCTTCAATTCCATGACATTGATGTGAAGAGACCACGGGGTCCCAAAACAGTCCGCCCGAATGTTAACGCTCCAGCCCAGACCCGACCATCTGGGTCATGATCGGGCTGGCTGGGAATGGCGGGAACGCCACGCCCCGTAGGAGATTGCTGGGCAAACCTCCAACCAAAATAGAGCGTCGCTCACAATCGCAGTCATCGGAACCAGGTGGTCTACGTGGACGGGCGATAGTGTGCCAGAAGGTGCAGCTGGCTTGGGCGCATACGATGCCAACAGTAGGCACGATGTCCACATTCTGGCCATGAGTCCAAAACCTGTGAGCCAAGCCAAGCACGAGTTGCTTCCCCGGAAAGAGCGCCTCGCATTGACTGACATTGGCTACACGCTTCTTCGTTTGGAAATCACGACCATTGAGCAATCCAGTTGCGCCCAAGAAAACTGGGAATGTCTCGGCTCGGATTTGGATTTCGATAGAATCCCGATGAACCAAGCCCCCCAAATTCGTGACCTCCTGCACCAACCCACTTGGTGTGGGCGAGAGCGCGGTCTCGTCGGGCTCTAGATCAACCATCGTCCAGATAGATACCCAGGTGATCCTCTCTGCTGTCTGGAACCTAGTCCAACTGCCTTGACCACACGAGTGAAGACTCGCGGCGCCGTGGACATGCGGAACGACGGGAGAACACCGGAACCTGTACGCTTCTTGTTCTATCTGGAAGCGTAACCTGACTTGATTCTCCCGTTCATTGGGATGTGGCGGTAGGCGTCCTTGAGATCCAGACGTTGGCCCAACATATCTTGATTGGGCACCGGAGAGCATGGGCCAACATCTCCATCCGAAATTTTTTCGGTTTGATGAAGACATTGAGCCGGCTTCAGATTGAGTATCGGCCGCCATTGCCCGTCTTTTTTGGGAGCTAGGAGAAGCTCGCCAAAAGCCCCTCGAAATTGAGGATGGTGCCCTATTCTTGAGCATAACCTGATGCCCTTGGATCTGCGAAGCCGCGTGACCCCTTGACAGAATGACGGAGGAGGAGCCTGAAATTCCGACTGTAACCCTCGGAGACCACACTCCACTCAACCAACCAGTAGAGGATTTTGCGATAGCGCGCATGTCCCTGTGTGGTGTTCCCATTATTAGGTTGCGTTTTTCAAATCTGTTCGAAAGTTTAAGGTCTGATTTAACCCAGATTGGGGGTTGAGGTGCAATAGGGGTTCATTGGTCATTATATGTTGCCAGGCTGTCAAAGGGTCTGCCCAAGGTCAAAGGTCACCCGAGGTCCATTTTCCAGGCTGTCATCTTGCAGGGGGATGATAAGTTTACTTGCTGTTGTTTACAAAAAATTTCAACATTTTTTTGTAAACGGAGAATTGCAAAACTTCCCATGAAGTTGGTACAGGGCGAGCTGGTGCCTCCTCCACCCTCTCTTTGGTCAAGTGGGATTTAATCAGCTAGCCTAACCAAACTTAACACAATATTAATCAAAATCTTTTCACTTTGAAATGAGATCAAAATGACTTCCATATTTCTGTACTTACAAAAACTATGGATCAGAAACGACAAAGTTGTATTGAAAAGTGTGACTCCTCTACCCTTTTAATGTTGAAGTTCAAAACGTATGACCGTCAGTATAAGGTTGCCAATTTTAAAAGTGGCTGTTACAGGCTAAAACATGCAGTATGGTTTCATTCTGAGTAATATTGTGACGGTTACTTAGCAATACACAAAAATATTATTTGAAAGCAGTTTACATGATCTGTATATAATATCTTTTAAATAACCAATAAAATGCTTTTGACGGCATTTTTGACAGATAATGTTTGATTTAAAATTATCCCCTTTATCTCCATAAACCTTGTTGTCACTTAAAAAAAATGCCTTTTAAATATTTTAGACATTAAATAACATTTTTAGCCATCATGTCACCATCATTTTGAAAGCGTATGCCTGTGATAAACATTGAAAAGCACTTTTGGGCGGCCATTTTGAAAGATGGCTGCCAAACCCGTCCGGGGTAAATTGAAGTGCCTCATGATCTCATAATTTTAAGTAAAATTACTACTCCTTATATGTACAAAATCCCTTGCTTTTATCACTAATGCACGATTGTTACGTTTATTTTAGTTATGCCGCTTCGCTATGTTGGGTAGGTTGTAGATTTTCCATCTCCAACTGATGGAAATGGATAGACACTAAAATCTGGGCATGTAGATCCACTATTGTTTTTGATGTCCGACGATTCTTCCCGAATCTCTTGCAGATGAATTAGAGAGACGGTACAGATTGATCGACTACGATTCAGATGATCAGGAATCTCCACCCCTGTTTCATCAGAGCTAAGACAGCGATGACTCTGATGACGCATGATCCAACTATGTCAACAACCAAAATAACATTTCCAACTATGACACTGCCAATTATGGCACCATCAAGATATGTTACTTTCAATTAGGCCACTGCCAATTAAGACACCACCACTTACACGGACACCGTCAAGCTATGTTACTTCCCATTATGACACTGACAACGCTGACACCATCGGCTATGTCACTAGATCAATTATGAACATCAGCAATCTCCCACTGCCAATATGGATACCAATCAACTATGTCGCCATTTCAATTATGAAACTATGACAACATCAGGCAACCATGTCATTAAAATCTAAACGTACGCAAGATCTAGTGTACAGACCGGACTTAAATAAGTGGCACTATTCGATATTGTCAAATCTTGGCGTCCAGATCGCCTTCAAGAAACATTGGTAACTTACAGTGTCATCACCAACTATGTCATTACTAATAACACTGCCAACTCTGTCACCTACCACATTTTGTTCATTACCAACTACGTGTTTTGGCCATAAATGTCTCTTCTACATATGTCAAATCCATCACATCACATCAATGTACCAATGAATGGCTTTTGGTCAATTTGACACTATATTTATATACTTGGTGCTCCTTCGCGCAATGGAGAGACACTTAAGTTCAACCCAAATACCAAGGTGCCACCAAAACAAAGAACCCAGTAAAGTTACCTTTGTCTTTTTGTATTCTGTGACCCTTGTAAACAGGGGTATAGACACCAGAATCATGCTTTACCTCTATCAAAGGCGAATGTATGAAATAATCATTGTTATTGGCGGCCATTGTTGAAATTCAAAATTGCTTGCCGCACTGAAGGTCAGCATTGTTATCCAATGGGTCATGAATTTCCTGGACCCTAAAAACATGGGTGTAGTCAGACACCAGAATTTTGCCTCTACGAATCCCAGGGACCAAGATATAGGCAAAAGTTAGTTACTGGTGGCCGGCCATTTTGAAATTCAAGATGGTGTTTCAACAACTAAATGGTCTAAGCATTTGTTATCATAGGTCTCATTGATTTCCTTGACCCTAACTGTGGTCTCTACTATAACAAGAGAACCAATGGTGCTGTTAGCTCAGAGTATAATTGGGCCCTACCACCCGGTGGGCACCCCATTTTCTATTGTGTAGATATTATCTTGAAAAGTCCCCCACCCATGATGCTAAGTAAGAGTAGTCTTGGGACGCTTCGCTTGCATTGGATTTCACGTAGCAAACTGTGAAATCATAGCCTATTACTGTTATTTAACATCAAAACCGGCTGAGAATCCCATCAACCAACAAGAGCAGTGCAGTGCTACGTCTTAGTGTTATTCGGTAACGCAATTGAAAAGACGCCGTGACGCTGCACGGGCAGACAAATTTTCCTGACTCAGAGAAGGGCTTGACAGTTGCTAAGATTGTTCCGAATTTCTGGAAAAGTCTTCGCGGGGAGGTTGTTTTTCCATATACGGGCGACGATGAATGATTCAAGTTTAATAGCCAATCAAAGATACGATGCAAGAGTATGGGATCGAAATTAATTCATTTATTCATGAAGGTGACCTTTGCTACATTGGACACACGCAAAAAGAAACTGACCCCTACCCAGCTATACTCTGCTTGATAGCATGAAGCGAATCGTTTATCCAATGAGTACAAGTACTGTGCTCATTGCAAATTGGTTAGGCCCATACAGTTGTGATAATCAAAAATAACAAAGACGCGCGGCTTCGCCTCGCAGTGAGCGATTCATGTATTTAGCAATTTCTAATGTCGGAGGAGATTCGGGTTGACAGTGTGGTCTTGTTGACATGCGAACGGTAGTACTTGAGTTTATCAGGGAGTGATTCTTGTATGGAATGGATGGTATGAAATAGATTCTGAGACCATTTCTTATATACTGTGACATTTGTACAGTTTATCATGGGCGGGACTAGGCTTACTAGGCGTTCTATGACATGTGAACGGGTTTACATAGTCCGAGGTACTCGACTGGACACTCCATATTGGGGGTCGTAGTACCCGGGCTTCGCCCAGGCTACAACGTGGTCGAGCTAGGGTACATAGACTAAGGTGCGGGGGGGGGGGGAGGGTCAAGGCTAGCTCGCTAGGTTCAATACCATATACTGATATAACGGGGGGAGGGTACCTCGAAAAGGGACATAGACGAGCGTCTTGAACAAGACAAAGTAAGGAGACATTAGGCGTAGCAACCCCAGTTTTACATTGATAGTATTCTTTATTCCCCTCTTTCTTTATGTGACAACATCCCAGGGGTCACAAACATTTTCCATTGTGGGGACATAATCGTGAAAGTCCCCCACATGAGCTCAAGGAGTGACGTTTAGGAGTAGCACCCCCGGTTTTACATTAGAGTATTCTTTATTTCTGATTTCCATTGTGGAGATATAATCTTGCCCCCCACCCACCCCCCAGTCCCCCACGATGAGCATAAGTAAAAGACGTTTAGGAGTAGCACCCGCGGTTTTACATTAGAGTATTGTTTTATTTCTCTCTTTATTTGACACAACCAGGGGGTCACAACATGTGTGTGAATGTGGCGATATTAATCGTGAAAAGTCCACAACATGAGAAAAGCTAAGGAGCGTTTAGGAGTAGCCACCCCTGGTTTGGCATTTAGAGTAGACCAATAAGTACTGCTCATGAGGGAGATGTTGAGAAATATTTCCCCCAGATGATCTGTGAGGACCAAGGGCTAGTAGTAGGCCCGCCCGCGTCTCAAGATCATCAAGGAATGCCCCATTTAATCGGCCCACATGACCTTTCACCCCCAAATCTGTGTACACCCTATATGGCCCTTGGGTAGTGGTTCTTTTGAGACATTTGGTGATTATAGCATTGTGGTGGCACAAGAAGGAATTTATGATTTATCAAAGAATGACCCCATTTGTAATTGGCTCATGTGACCTTTGGACCAAATCTGTGAACACCCCATATGGACTTGGGTCAACAGTTCTTTCTACCCAAGTCTAGTGATTATAGCACAAAAATTGATTTGTGGACAAGAAGGAATTTATGATCTTTTCAAAGAATGCCTGTAATGGTCCAGTGACCTTTGACCCAAATCTGTGAAACCCAGTATGGATCTTGGGTCAGCGGTTTTCTGACCAACTTACGCTGATTATAAAAAATTGATTTTGGCACAAGAAAGAACAATTATAGATTTTCAAAGAATTGCCCCTTAATTGACCCACATGACCTTTGACCCAAATCTGTGAACACCCCATATGGACCGTGGGTCAAGCTACGTTCTTCTACAAGTATAGTGATTATAACAATTGATTTTGTGGCACAAGAAGGAAAGTGATAGATTTCAAAGAATGCCCCTTTAAATCGGCCACGTGACTTGACCCAAAAATCTGCGAAACCCCACATGGTTCAGCAGTTCCTGATCAGTGTAGGATTTATAGCAATTGATTGTGCACAAGAAGGAATTTATAGATTTTCCAAAAGAATGCCCCGTTAATTGGCTCATGTGACCTTTGGACCCCAAATCTGTGAACACCGCCCATATGGACCGTGGGTCAGCGGTTCTTTCTAACAAGTCTCGTGATTCAACAATTGATTTGGTGGCACAAGATGGAATTTATAGGATTTTCAAAGAATGCCCCTTTAATCGGCCCACGTGACCTTTGACCCAAATCTGTGAACACCCACATGGGCCTTGGGGCAATGATTATTCTGACCGAGTTTAGCTGCTATCGGCCCAAGCGTTGGCACAGGAAGCATAATTATGGCAAAGTGTGAAACCAGACCGACAGCACAGACATAGACAGACTAGACAGACAGACAGACAGACAGACCGACAGACGACAGACAGACAGACAGACAGACAGACAGACAGACAGACAGACAGACAGACAGACAGACAGACAGACAGACAGATAGACAGATAGACAGATAGCCCAGATAGAGAAAGACAGATAGACAGATAGACAATAGAAAGATAGACAGTAGACAGATAGATAGATCGATAGCTCGATAGATAGATAGATTAGATAGATAGATAGAAGATAGATAGATAGATAATAGATAATTAGAGTTCAACACATTGCCCTAAACAATTAGCCTATATGGATTCCTACACCTACAACCCCAGTTCTACAGCGCGGTATTACAATAATTCTAGCATGAGTTCTTTCAAAATGTGTACTTTTCATAGACAGCCGGTGGCATCTTGGAATTCAAATCCAACTACCATGTAACATGGACCTCTAATGATAAAAACGACTGTAAGAACAGAAATGAATTCCCAGACCCCTAAAAACGAGGTATTACACATTCTTTTAGGTATCAAAATTAAATAAATGTATATTTTAAAAATGGCTACCGGCGGCCATCTGGGATTTCGGACTTCGCAGCCGGTTTTGAAAAAGCCACTCTGTGTGATTCTTAAAGGTAAATGGTCCTCCAACAACTCAAATCAAGTCTCACAATCTCTTGCGGATGAATTGTAAGCGGGGTTCTAAGCGGTCCTGGACTAATATCAAAAAGAGCGGCCCACAATCGAAAATTCTTCTTGCGAGCGTTGCGGCAAACGAAGGAGAACCGCAAAACCAAAAATTCTAGTTCAGAATTGGACACACTTTTTTTCAGAACGTTAGCAAATAAACCTATGCTCGTTCACAAAATAATTTTGAGCTATTTCCGCTGTGTATCCACCATATTTTTCATCATTTATTAAAAAATACATCGCGGTCGGCAAGACCGCCAGAGTGCGTCTGCCGTCGGGGTTTTGGAATGGGGCCAAAGGTCACTGAGGTCCACCAAGGTCACGTGAGGTCACCAAACATGTCACCCCACACCCCCGCCCCTCCTTTCCACCAAATTACATCATCGTAGCCAGTACGGAATTATTACGGCATGGCCGCAATTAAACATTTTACACAGACACACACACAGCCATACGACCAGAGTAATCCCTAAGTACCTTCTGCAATTCATTATTCTTGAAGACGACACAAAAACTGAAGAAAACAAAGACAAAAAAAATATTGAAAGCAAAAAGTTGCTTGGCAAGCTTTGAACTAACAACTTCGTGCAGCAACCAACATTTGTAACTTTTTTCTCTCCAATTTACCGCGTTTTCAGAAGGAAAAAACGAAGGTCAAGACCTATATTATAAAACGGGGTATTTGTGAAACGAAGACAGGTATTCGTTTTGCATCATTAACAAATTTACTAAACTGAAAATGTGGAGGCCACATAACCTAGATAGAATATTTAACTGCATATT
This sequence comes from Ophioderma brevispina, assembly GCA_023653785.1. Lineage (NCBI taxonomy): Eukaryota > Metazoa > Echinodermata > Ophiuroidea > Amphilepidida > Ophiodermatidae > Ophioderma > Ophioderma brevispina. Next base: position 32,375 of record JAMKCH010005556.1, read on the forward strand.
GCCAATATAACAGTGGCCTTGCACTCCCATTATGAAACGGAATCAGAAGTGTATTTCTCCTCCATCACTGGCGAGACGGCCATAGCTGGGGGGGTGGGGGACTATGCTTGAACTCTGTGTAATACAGATGTACAAAAGAATTGGGGGAGGTTTTGGGGTGGAAAGCTCACTCAGACCAGTAATGACAATCAATTCTGTTGACCATCATTTGGCCTGGTCAAGAATTGTCAACTCAGTGCACCACAAAGAGAAGACACTGGGATATTTGGCCATATTCCAGGATGAAATCCTTATCCCCCTGGAAATTGCAACTGGGAATTGAGTATCTCAC
>JAMKCH010005557.1:0-34238 GCA_023653785.1 Ophioderma brevispina
CCAGACATGATAAGGGAAGAAAAGAATCTTTCAGATCTCATCAAAGGAATGTTGAATGAATGACCTACCGTTAGAAGAATCTCTCCTTGGGATCTTCCGTTAGTTCTCCAAACATCGCTAACGAACCATTCGAGCCGTTGGATTCACTTTATGATTTTACAAGAAAGACTGCATTCCTCCTAATGGCTGCATCTACTAGAAGATGTTCAGAAATCCATGCGTTATCTATTGACAAGAAGTATATGAGGTTCTCCGACTCCAATAATGTCTCTCTCCTGCCGCGTGCTGGTTTTATGGCCAAAACACAGACCCTGAATTATGCACCTCAGCCTATAGTTCTTTTCCAGAGCTTCCCAGGGTTACTGGAGATCCTGAAGATAATTGTTGGTGCCCAGTCAGAGCTCTTAGACACTATTATCACCATACTGCCTTCTTATGAAAATCTCTGGATTCTTCAATTTCTGACCACCTTTTTAATTACAGCAACTAAACCTCACAAACCTGCAACTAAGCTAACTTTACACGCTGGGTCACTTCCCTCATCTCTGACACTTTAAAGTGAAAGCCTCGTCACTGGACAGTAACTTCGCCTTTAACCCACATGCTCATGAAATTAGAAGTCAGGCAACCTCTTGGGCTTTTCACTTGGGAGTAAACTTTAGTGAAATTATGGAAGCAGCAGGATGGAGGACGTCGACAACATTTCAAAACGTGTACATGAAAGACGTCCTTACAAGTAATCAAATCGTGGCCAAAACATCCTGTCAGCCAAGCAGTCAGAGTAACAGGAAGGATGCTAAGCATCATTACTATTATGCTCATAAGGAGAGGAATGCCAGTTATTGGTCAGACAGAATGTGCTATGATTCTGATATATATATATTGGTATATATGTTACCATGTGGATGTGAATATATCTTTACATTGGGGCAAAATTATTTTCAGCTTTCATAAAATTTCAAATGGCGAGAAACCCCGCATCAACTGAGACTACCGGCTCCACTTCCTCCATCTAGTGACCATTGTGGCAGTCATGCACTAGTTGGATCACTTTGTAACGTATATAGCGCATGAAACCATAGAATATACTCACCAAGCTGTGAGATTGTTCTATTTTCATGCGTGTATACTTACAAGTGATCCAACTAGTCTCCCTCACCAGGCCCTTCCCCGCAAGTGGAGCCTTGGGGAAGGTACAAAAATGAGCAAGGAATTATGGGTTCCTCCAGTGACGATAGTGATGGGCGCATCGATGCCGACGTGGGACTACTAGGCATGGGCACTTCAAAATTTTTAATGTGGCATTAACCCTAGCACAGCTAGATCTCGCCAAAACTCACTGTGTTAATTGAGAAAAATGCACTAAGTCCAGAAAGTAGCGATGACGTCATGAAACCAAGACTCATATGGGCACGAAATCGCTGGCCGGGCCAGCGACACCGCCGTAGTGTGCTATCCCGGGTCATGGGCCTGGGACCCGAAGGGCCCTGGGTTCGAATCCCACCCGAATTTGCGACTTTTCTTGTTCCCCTCTTCCCTCACTCCTTCAGTTCCTCCCGGCTAGAAACCGATGTCAGGGTTAGGGTTATGGGTGTCTCGAGGCTTTTTTGAACACAAAAAATGCACTAGTTGGATCACTCGTAAGTATACATGTATGAAAATAGAACAATCTCACAGCTTGGTGAGTATATTTCACTTTATGAGTTAAAGTGCACAAAATATCAATTTGATAGCCTTTTATCAGCTACATATATCTCTCGGGTCTATTTCTGGCGATGCTGAATGGGTTTATAAACGTAAACAAACTTAACAAAGTGTGATTGCTTCAAAAACACCAGAATAATGATAGCTCGATACGCGAAGGGATTGAGGGCGCTATAATAATTTTCTTTTAACCAGCCAGTATCGGACATACATATTCTACACGGAAAGAACATTAACCAAAAACAATGAATGAAAAACAACAGAAAATGGTTTAAGATCGATAGCAGAAGGTACTTTTATTTATGAGAAGTTAAAATGGAAGAATGAGAAAGACAGAAAAGAGGACATTGAGACAATAATGGTAATAAATTCAAGTCTGTATTAGACACCATAGTGTATATATAGTGCTTGCAAAAATTTACTAACAATACAAGATTGCCTAGTGCTCTTGAGCAGATAACTGACAAAACGCCAGTGGATTGCTTCGTCTTTCCAGATCTACCAGTCTCTCAAATTCTGCTCAAATTCAATTCTGTAATTTTGGAATTAGAAAATGCATTTTGTGATCCTTCATTCTAACAATGAAAAAAGATCATTAGCAGGCTTTGTATAGACTTAAGTTGGTGCCAGAATTGTTCAGAGGTGAGAACGCACACGTCATATCTGCATAAAGGGGCGGAGTCTATGGGTAGCCTTGTGCGCGATTAACCAATGGGGATGTCGACCTACTCGAAAAAGCCAATTGGAATTGACTTCCGTGTTGACGCACGTCAAGCTCGGCACACCGTAAATAACTTTGAACAATTCTGGCACAGAGTTTAGTCCAACAAGCCAAGTGATAGACAAAAAAAAAAGTGGGTGGGAGAATCCCAGATGTGACACTTTTGTATCTCTGGCACTGTTGCTTGCCTTTGGTCATCTGCGCTTCAGGTAGACAGAAACATCAATTGTGTTGATGTAGCAAATTAATAACTGATTGGATACAGTGTTATGGATGGGGGCCCAACTTTTGGGTTGAATTGAATAGCGGCATAACAAATAGGTCTCTTACTGACTTTGACCAATGGTATTCACATTGATAACCTGTACCTATAGTACTCATAACCATATGTTGATATCTTATAGTATCTTTCAATTTAGTCGTTTGATGGCATTGAAGAGAATGGGAATTGTTGACAACTATGAAGTAAGTCTTTTGTCTATTTCTCTCAATTTGTAGTGTTAAAATAACACAGGTGTAAACCTTTGTAATATGGTGACGTTTGTAAGCCCAGTCTTTGTTTTAGAGCTTTCTGCGATCCAAATAGCCTTTTGAGCCATCCGGGAGGTTGATTGACACTGACTGAATCCACAATGGGGGGTTGGGGTGTGAAACCAGATCTGTGTGGCTGATTTTATGAGGCCGTATATGCAAAACAGGCCAAACCTGGCTTCTAATCCTGGTAAGCGTACCCCTACAACCAATGAGGAGAAAACCTAGATCAACGGAAATCGATAGTACTTAAGAAAAAAAACTCTATTACACCACTACTGCTATGACTATAAAACAAACCTAAACAGCTCAGCAAAAAACATAAATACAGATTAGAGGCCAGGTTATCAGATTCTGCCTCAGGGAACAGAGGATTGCGAGTTGAGCATGTGTAGGGTTTACTTTCAAAATATTTAACATCTTTTTTATGTTCCAACATATTACTGATTTCACCAATATAAGGGGCTACGAACTTCACATATTCAGTGGCGGAGATTGTGCATGCGTTCATTGTTCGGGGGGTGCTGATGTAGTCTTTCATGAATAGAGCATGCGGAAATCTCCACCACTGACATATATGACAAACTCACACGCCTTCAACATTGGATGTTAGAGATCAAGATCAAAGGCCGACATCAGTGATGTGTGGGGAGACTTTATGCTACTTAGTTTTGTTATGCTCAGTGTAAGTAAAAAGGAAAATTATTATTGATACTGAAAATCCTATTTTAGTTTACATAAGCATCCCTTGAGCAGAAAAAAAGAAATCGTAACCAACTGCAAAATATGCAAATTGGCGTTGTGGACTTTAATGCATCATGGACATTACATCGTGATACCAATGTAATGTCCATGACGAATTACGGGCACGGACTTTCAACCATTTAGAGCAATGGTATGACCCACATTGTAACTCCTTGAGTGCATGCAACCCAGGCTCAGTGTAGTGGGCATGTAATATGAAAACAAGGAGAAGGCAAACGAGTGAGGAGGAGAGAAAGAGAGCGAAAGGGGGGCAGGGGCACAACAGGGGGGGGGGCAGGGAGGCCGGCCCAAAAAAAAGCCCAACCGCGGACAACAACCACAGTCGGACCGGCCCAACACCCCAGCGGGCCCGCCCAAACCCAGCGGCGCCGGCCCAACAGCCCAACGGCCAGTCCACGCCCCCAGCGCCCCGGCCACACACCGCCAGGCCCCTGCCACACCTAACCCCAGCGCCCGGCCCCACACCACAAGGCCCCGGCCCACACCCCAGAGTAAGAGTGAGAATGTGAGAGAGAGAAGTAAGAGAGAAAGAGGAGAGAAAGAAAGCAGAAGAAGGAAAAAGTAGAATAGAGAAAGAGAAGAGAGGAGGAGAAAAGAGAGAAAGGAGAGGAGAGAAAGAGAGAGAAGAAGAGAAAGAGGAGAGAAGAAAAGAGGAGAAGAAGAAAAGAAAAGAAGAGAACAAGCAGAAAAAAAAAAGAAAAGGAAATAAAAAGAGCCAAAAAAAAAACAAAAAATAAAAGAAAAAAAAATCCCCCCATCCCCACACCCCATCTCCCATTACCCAAAAGCCATCTCCCCTTCTCCACCAGCCATTTCCCTCCAACACCCATTTCCAAGGTCAAAACACCCAACTCCCAGTTCCAACACCCAACTCATTCCCAACACAAAAACTACAGTTATAAAAAAAAAAGAAGAAAATGGCAACAAAACCAAAAATCACCATGCCAACAACATTCTATTACTGACAATCAACATAGCAAAATCAAAACACCCATTTACCCGGAACAAACACAGTAATACCTTCCCAACACCATCTCCACTTCCGAACACCCATCTCCCTTTCCCAAAACACATCTCCACTTTCCAAAAACCAATATAAAACTTCACAACGAACCCATATTCACGTCCCAACACCTATTATATTCCCGGCCCAACACCTCATCTGCCCTTCCCAACACCCATTTCCCCATTCCCAACACCCATGTCAACAAAAACATACATTACCACACACCCAGAGCCAAATAACCAACACCATCTCCCCTTCCCAACACCCAATCTCCCTGTCCAAAACCCACCTCCCGTTCAACACCATCTACCTTACCAACACCCATCTCCCCTTCCCAACACCAATCTCCCTTCCCAACACCCATCTCCCCTTCCCAACACCCATCTCCCCTTCCCAACACCCATCTTCCCCTGCCCACCCCCCTAACTCCCCTTCCCAACACATCTCCCCTTCCTACACCCCGCTCCACTCCCAACAACCCTCTCCACTTCCCAACACCCATCTCCACTTCCCAACCCCCCTTCACTTCCCAACACCTACTCCCCCCTTCCCAACACCCATCTGCCCTTCCCAACCCCCATTTTCCCCTTCCCAACAAACCCCTTTCCAACACCCACCTCCCTTTCCCCCCCCCTCTCCCTCCCACCACCCACTCCCCTTCCCAAAACCCATCCATCGAACATCTCCCCTGTCCAAACACCCCCCAAAGGAACCCTTTCCCCCCCCCGCATCTCCCCTTCCCCCCCACGCCCATCTTCTCCCCCTTCCCAACACCACTGCCCTTGCCCCACCCACTCCCCTTCCCAACACCCATCTCCCTCCACACCCATCGTCCCTCCCAACAGCCCAGCGCCTCGCCTCCGGCTCAACACCACCGATCAGATTGTGCGTATAGGGATAAAAGCAACCCTTGATTTCAGGGGGAATGGGGTCAAGTATGGGACTACTGACAATGTAATGTAGTGTGAAAGACAGCTGACCTATCTAGAATAAGTGCATTTGGTCATAATTTTCTTTGTCAATCAAATAAGCATATTTACATCGCGGCTAATAAGGGTGCATATAGGGTGTTGGTGAATGAATGCTATTCACTAGATCGTTTTGTAATTTTTGGGCTCAGACTCCACCCCACCCACTACCAAAATTACATCACCATACTATAAACAATGTAGCCTCAGATACAAAAACACAACAACACATGAAATTGAAACCACTGCCTTGCCCATCATTGTTGCAAACCCTAGCGCAAGTGTCAAGAGTGTAAAAAGCTTTAAGAATTTGGTTTCTAATAGAAACTACTGCAATTTTTTCTTGGTAACTACTTTCATTGAGAATCAAAGCAATCTGAAAATATTTTTGGTCAAATTGTAAACATTTCACATGCCGGGTCCTATGAGTTGCCCAATTTTTCAAATATTTTCACCTATTTTGTTCTAATAACAGTGAATTCCATCTTCATTGGCGTAGAAAAATTTGCTGGTACAAGGATATCATAATAAATACAATGGATTTACTATTACTTAATGAACTTGTAAATTGCATCAACACTGTTACCATGAATTTGCCAAGGGACACATAGCATTTCATTTAAGTAAGCAAGTTATAAGAGACTAGTTTTTGGAGCGTAATGTCCATGACGCAAAAGTGTAATGGCCATGACGTTCTTATGATTGACCTGCCCAAGTTTGTGGAAGATAGCTGTTACAATTTGGTTTTAATATTCTTGTAGAGTTAATTCTACCAAACACTATACTGCTTTGCATTAAATGAACTCTAAATTCAGAGAGTTTTTGAGTTGAAACGTTAATAGTGTGCCAAACGTGTTTTTTCTCCTCGAAAGTCATGACGCTCATTTGCCTAACTCCTGTCCTAATCACTAGCGTATGCTTTCCCAACAAAAATTGATGAGAGGTAAATTTTACAAACAAAACCATCTACATAATCAATCACAACCCAAATGCAGAGTTGATAATAACCTAAATATACCACTAAGCCAGAAAAATTTGGTCCATGTGTAATGTCCATGACACTGGAATCGTGCAGAGATGGCCTGGATCTCTTTCGAGATTCCCACCAAGAATAATGAAAGTACAACAACAGTTAACATGCCATAAAAATCACAAAGCTTTCAAACTAGAAGTTCATCATCAGTCTGTTGTGAGTTGAGTCTGTGGTGTGACTACAAACAAGTGCAAAAACAAACTTGTTAATATCTATGTGGGTGTGTGAGAGAGCATTGCAATATGAACAGACAATGCAATGGAGCAAAACCAAAAGGAGACGATTCCTCATTATTCAATCCAGAGGTGTAATGACACCGGAGGTGCCAATCAAAATTTTTCTTTTTCAAGACGGAAATTTACTTGTGTAATAAGTCTCTTAGAAGCATGGATGCCAACTATGGTGAGATCATCTATGCTGTGATTGGTGGAATTAAGTGATTGGCCACAGATTTTTCTTTTTTTGTTCTAAGTCAGATAAATGACCATAATTCTGGTTTTAAGGGCATTTTTTAGTTCAACACTCACCACATATTGGATGCCCACAGCATCGCAAGGATGAATAAATATGTGAGTGGTATTACAGTCAATATTTTGAAGGATTTTGAAGGTTTGGTTTTAGTAACACCACTGTGAAAAGGAGATGTTCACCCACATATAATTGCAAGCTTTGCAGGGTTTGTTACAAGGTTTGCATTGCTTTGACTTTTGACTTTACTGCATAGGACGGGGGTGTCCCTTTGCTCTTCTCATGATTAATTCTCCTCCATTCTGGTCGGCCCTTTGCAATAGATTCGGCATTTGGAGGTCCAAGCCTGTGTCCTTGGGGATCTGGTCCATCCATCTTGCTGTGCGACCTTGCTTTCCTCCTACGCTTGTTGAAGTCTTGCGTATATGCTTGGTATGGTAATCTTTGGTTCCGGCATCCTGACGACATCTCCAAACCACTTCAGCCGTCTTCTGGTGACTGCATCCATGATGGTGCATGTGATGTTCATACGCTGTCTAATTTTCACATCATTCCTAATTTGCCCAGAAGTTTCACTTCTAGATGGACCTATAACATCCTCATCTCAAACTTTCTTCTAGCTTTTGACAGTCCGCCTTGTGCATACCCAGGACTATGCTCCATAGGTGGCAATGGGGAGTAAAAGAGATTGGTATATTCTACTTTGGAGCGATCTGTGATGTCATGATTGCTCCAGATGGTATTCCTAAGTCTACCGAATGCCCGTGCTGCCAGTCTTGGTTACGCCTCTTGATGTCCTCCCCCCCCCTTAACCATAGGCACATTACTTTCCAAGAAGACAAAATCATTAAACTTTTGTTCATAAGGTTAAGGGTGATGTCTCATTGGGTCTCAGACAATCTTGCATTTAAGATGGGTTTGATCTTCATTCCCCATTTGGCGCAGGCTTTTTTCAGTTCTTCTGTGGATAGTAACTTTTCAAAGACCATTTCCAGTAGGGTTGTGTCAAATCGTCATAACGAATGTTGAATGTTTTCTCTCTCCCATTTGGATTCCCCCGGATCCTAGGTTTTGGACTCCTCTCATTACAAATGCTAAGAAAAGATGAAGAGGCATGGAGATAGAAGCATCCCTGTCTCACACCCACTAAGACTTGTCGAACCAGTCAGTGGAGTTTCATTCCCACTCTGACATATGGTTTGCGCATAATTTTTCACTTAGGTCTACCAGCTTGCTGTCTACTCCAATTGTTCTTAAGCATTTCCAGAGTGCCTCTCTCCAAATGGTATCAATGCTGCTTTAAAATCTACAAAGTCTGTTCATAGGATGCGTATTTCTTTGGCCTTCTCTAGCACTTGGCGAACAATAAATCAGCCTCAGTATTAACCCTCTTTAGCTTCTAAAACCACATTGTTCCTCTCCAGGTATCACTATTGTGTCCTGGATCCGGTTCAGGATCATTCTACCAGATACTTTCCCTGGGATGGACAGTAAGGCAATTGCTCTATTGGCGGGATCTAGTTTCTCAACTTTCTTGTATACTGGAGTTATCAGTCTTCTCCAGTCCTTCTGGAATTTCCTCCCCTTTGCTACCCAGTCATGTTTGATTATTTTTCACAGGAGCTGTCTCATAGCTGGGCCACCTGCTTTCAGGGTTTCAGCAGAGTTTTTATCCCTCCCATGCTTTGTTATTTTTCAGTTTCTTTGAATGGCCTCTTCTACTTTCTCTATTGAGAAAGGCATGTCTGTTGATTTAGAATTGCCAGGTTTTGGGATGGAGTGAAGTACTTCTTCATCTCTGGGGAATTCAGTGTTGAGATTTTTGCTGAAGTGTTCTTGCCAGCACTTCATTAATTTATCTGGAGCAGTTTTGAGGGATCCATTTTGTCTTTGGCAGCTGCTGTCAGTTGAGCTCTTTCACTTGCTAGTCTATGGACACACTTGCAGAGTTCAATGGCTGTTGTTTCCTAGCACGTGCAAATCCTCTTCCATCTCTTTAACTTCCTTTTCGCGCAGCTTCTTCTTCCAGCGCTTTACTTGGTATTTGACCTCCTTGTTCAGTTTGGAGTATTTGGACTTATTATTTGCAGTGGTTGTTCATCATTTGGATCCTTGCTGTCCGTCTTTGATGACATGCCTTTCTTACTTTTCTTCAGGAAGCCCCTTAATTTCCCGGGCCCTTTTCACCCCCTGTTTCCTCTGTTATTTTATATTGTGTTTTCCTTGAAGTTGGTCCCATTCCCTCACCATCATTGTCTTCCTAATTAAGTAGTGGTCAAATCACACGCTATCTTTGCACCAATTCGGCTGCAATTGTGGGGTCGCTGAATCGACTGACTTCATACTTCTTGGGTGACCGTGTTATACGTTTGTTTTTGGTAGGTATAAATTTCAAAATTTCACCTTAGCAGCACCAGGTTGGTGGTCTGAAACCGACATCGCTTAGCAGTAAGATCTGCAGTTCTGAAGTTTTTCAAGTTGGTCGCAGTTTTGGTACTGATGAAGTCAATCAGGTTTCTATATTGCCCACATGGATATGTCCCATGTTGCCGTTCTACACCCTTGTGTTTGAAGTAAGTATGCATACAACCATTTTGTGGAGTGTACAGAATTCCAGGAGCTTTTCTCCTCTGTTTTTGATTTTTCCAAGTCCATATCTACCCAATGTGGGTGTCCCTGCTGGTAATCTGTCCCTAGTTTGGCATTGAATTCCCCCATCATGATGAGGCTTACTTTCTTAGGGATTCTCTGTATGGTGGAGCTGCATGGTGTCATAGAACTTGGCGCTCTCTGTCTCACTGTGTTCAGATGTGGGGGCATAGACCTGGATGGTGTTTACTATGCCTTCCTTCATTCAATTTGGCTTGATAATTCTTTGTGAGACTGCTTCATAGCTTGACAACACGGAGAAGCTTTTGGGATTCTCATGATCCCTACTCTATCTCTGCAGATGCCGTCACTTCTGCTACACAGTAGGATAGTAAATTCTCTTTATTTATGAGGGCTCTTTTCACTCATGTGTGTTTCACTAGACCAGGATTCTATATCAAATCTTCTGGCTTCCTCCAGGAGAATTTCCCAATGACCGTCTTTTTGCGTGTTCCTCCACGTTCCAATTAACCAATTTTATGCTGCCTGGAGCTCCCTTTTCTGGGGCTTGCTCTACAGTAGTTTCGTTCGTTCGGCTTACTACATTTGTCTGTGTTGTGTTTTGTCAACTTTTTGCTACTTACTGAAAATTTTTGTAGTTCCCTCCGCTGTCCTTCTTCTTCTTATGAAGGTTGGTTCCTTCTGGGAGGATTTCTCTGGTACCGGGGTTGGGGTTGGTCAGACGCCAATCAATCCGGACAGATTCTTATCACCCCTCTGCCACTCTGTGCCAACGAGCACAACGGACTCGGGCCTTAACGGGGGGTCTACTTTCATTTTTGGAGTTACTCGTTAAGATTGTTGACTGATTTTGCACTACTTACTGGTCACACGCCAATACTTCCCAGTCGGTGAAATGTTGCATACTAACTTACAAAGGTGGGTAGGTCACCAGCCTCTTATCTTAACATATGATTAAGGACCACCATAGTTTGAGTTGTACCTAAATACCTATGGACCTACTTAACTCAATAAAGGAGTTAAAGGAAGAGAGAAAGGAGTAGTCAAGTACCATAGATTGGCACCCACACGGTTTTTTTTGAAGACAAAGAGAGGTGGAGGAGCTGTCTCCATTGTCGGAAAAATCCTGGACCACCTCCCTCCCCCATCTCCTGATGTCCGTGTGGGGTTGCACCTTGCATCACCCTCATACTAGGGATCTGGGTCCTGTACCCCAGATAGACATCACTAATTGAGTCGTAATTATCCCTACATTGGGATCAGAAAAGCTAGTATCTCGCCAACAAGCGGGGTAAAGCAATCTGCCAAATCAACTAATTGGCTCATCTGTCGAGCCAACCAGATTGATTCACCTATTCCTAGCAACTGGGTGCGAAAAGATGGAATAGAGGATGACGGAGTAAGTAGGTGAGTAGGTAAGGGAGCACCCAGGGATGAGAAATCCCCTGGGGAAATCAGCACAATCAATGTAGAAGGTGCAGGCACTTACTTTTTCATAAGGTGTATTATATGTGCTGGCAAAGGTGATTTTAATCTCCCCGGCATAGGCCTGTGCCTACCTTTAATTGCATTGCACCTCGGACTTTTCCTCAATAACAGGTTTAAGACAAGCAGAAAGTAGAAGGTCCCTCAGATTTTTGGGGCGACGTAAAGAATACAGGAGGGGTTGGGGATTGCTTTCCTGCATTTGAGAAACAAATGCAAAACATTCATAAGGCTGCTGAACAATGTTGCTTCGTCTGGGAAGATGAGGATGGTATGTGACAACAATTGGCACCCTGCTGCTTTTTTCTTTATTCTTATAGACAAGGGTTTGTTCACGGGGAATGGCAGCAACTTTGGAGATTTGAGAACAACAGACAAGTTTGTACTTGTATTTACGGTTCTTAAAATGGTTGGCAAGTTCAGTAGAACGATGATGAAAGGAAGCATCAGATGAACAAATGCGTCTGGGACGCAGAGCTTGGCTGTAAGGGATATAAGGAGATAATTGGGGGGTATCGATGGGTGTACAGTAGAGGTCCGACTGCAGAAGACCATTGGCATCAATAGAAACTGATACATCAAGGAAAGCAATATGGTTTGAGGAATGCTCAGAGGTGAATTTTATGGTTGGGTGGGTGTTATTTAGGAAAGAAATAAATTGATTGAGGTCATCTTCTGTATGTGTCCATATGAAAAAACACATCTATATAGCGCCACCAAACAAGTGGTTTAATTGGGCAGGAGTCAAGAATACGTTTTTCAAGAGCAGACATGAATATGATGGCGTAGGACGGGGCCATAATGGTACCCATCGCAGTACCCCCTTTCTGCCTGTAGAATTCTGAATTGAATTCAAAAGCATTATTTTCAAGAGTAAGTTTGATAAGCGACAAGATTGCATGGGAGTTGTTTTGTCAGCCCGTGAATTGAGAAAATCTTCACAAGCAGTAATACCTTCATGATGGGGGATGTTTGTGTACAATGCAGTAACATCTGCAGTGCATATAAAACTGTTGCTGGGAAAGGGTCCTATCATCTCAAGCTTGCGTAAAAAATCAGTGGTATCCTGAACACAAGAAGGAACGCTGGATGCCAATGGTCTAAGATGATAATCAACAAATTCAGATATCTTTTCAGTGGGGCAACTGCTGCTTGAGCCAATAGGGCACCCCGGATTCCCTTTATGTATTTTTGGGAGAAGATAGAAGCGACTAGTGGTGGTAGATTCAGGTGAAACATAATCAAAGGTGATGTATTTTTTTAATTATGATTGTGAAATGTTTTGTGGTCCTTAAACATTTGGAACGCTTATCCCTAAGTACTGATATTTGTACAGTACAGTATAGATGAGTTGACATGTGACGTCAACGCCGGGCAACGAACAAAGCATTGCCCGGCAGTATGCGTGAGCACCTGCAGGGCTTGTGCTTTTAAAATTCACGCTCAATCAGGCATGATAAGGCTATTGAATGCTGTAACTGTATGGGGATACTCTTCGCACCTCTAACATGTCAGTGCTAACTTGTGTTTGTAAACATTGATGTCACCTCATCTATAAGTACATTGTATTGCATTATGGGATTGGTTCAAAACACTCTGAAATGAGCCTTAACCCCGGGCCTTAACATGTAAAAAATATTTTGTTGATGTCAATTAATGGTTTATGATATTGTTTCAGAAAATTCGAGATTTTACGGTAGCAGTGATAGGAGTTGGAGGAGTTGGCAGTGTTACAGCTGAAATGCTTACCAGATGCGGTATAGGAAAGGTTGGTACCACCCAGAACAGTTGTGCTTACAATATAATGGTGAAGAGCAACTATGTGAGATTTGTCCATTTTTTTAATGCAGGATGCTGATTTGCTTCACTAGTTTCACTTTCTCATTGAGCAGGCCTCTCAACCCAAATTCAATTTGATCCTGCGTGAGACTTGCAAACCAAATTTACCATCCAAATTGAGACTTGCACATATGTGAAGGTTCCAGATCTTCCCATAGTTTCACTGCCAAAAGTGTGAAAATTATTTCAGGGTAAAAATAACCACATTTAAATGATTCATGTGTCATGTTCTTGGGTAGACAGTCCATGTTTTTGAATATCCAAGTGAAAATCTCTTACATTGTATCGTTTGGCTGTTAGAAATGACTCTCAGCTGATTTTGCTAAAAAAGGGCATTTCGTGAGGACATTGAACTTTCATTCAGAATAATTGTTGGTCACAGTAGCCTAAATGTGGATTAATTTGAGCCCTTTTTAATGATATAATCATTATTTTGAATAAGAAGGAATTCTGTCATTATTGGTTTGTAAGTTTCATACCATAGGTGTTTGAATCTGGGTTTTCCCTTGACAAAAGATACTTAAAAATATCTTTGATAAAAAATAAGATTCTTACCACCTTAGTTTTCCTAAGAAGGGGTGTGGGAGTTGTGTTCCATTTGTTGTTCTGGTTTGTTGCTGTTATTTCTGCATGCTTTGAACATATTATTGACTGGTCAGGAAACCAATGACGCAAATCTAATATGGTGTGCAACAGATGACCTCTTAATACATCTATGCGAACGTTTGACCTTAAGGTCGTTATACTTCACTGCACTGCATTCTCTGCAGTAAATTTACTGCAGTGTTCCGTCACTTTGTGCACTCCTAATCGATTTACTGCAGGTAAACCCAGGGTCACGGCAGGTCACGGGTTGCAGTACGTTGAGTAAACTTGCGGGAAATTGGGGCATACTGCAACACTGACTTCACCCCACTGCATATTGCGCATAGCCAAGTTTTTAAAAATAATTTTAAATCGTTGCAGTACTGCATTGAGTTGCACGTACTGCAAGTGCTTGCAGTGCCAAGTTTGGTAGGATGCATTGCAGCACTTGCACTGCAAAGCAGTTGATTGAAGTATGAACGGGGGGGGACCTTAATCTCCTATTGGGTAGGTTTTAGTCAGGTCAACTTGGTTAGGATGACTCAAAAGAGGTCTAGATCTCAGTGTACAAATTTGATGAACTTGGTTTATGGGTTACTGGTGCCTACTAATATCATGCACTGCTCATAATTATTGATGCATATAATGGAGCTCATTTTCAGATTTGCTTAAAAAGGTTAAAATTTCTGCCAGTTTCCCAATGTCCAAATTGACGAAAACGTGGCTGGGCTTGTGGGCAGTGGTGCATGCAATACCCACACACGATGTCAACTATTTGTACATATTTAATGAGCTAATTTGCAATATTTGCTACCTGCCAGAAGGGATCTTGCAAGTTTTAACTTGCAGGATTTTTGTGTCGCCTGCATGCTTAGCAGGGAAGACACATAGGGATGGCTTTGTCCATAGCGGATATGGGCTGTGCCGTAAACAAGGTAACACTTGCTCAGTTCTCACATATGCTTGACTGATTAACAACTTCAACTGGTCAGAAGAACCACTGCCACAGGCTCATATGTGGTTTTAAAACAAAGTAACCTCTGATGACCCCTATGTGAAACTTGAGTCCATGTTGGGAAAATCTTTAAAACACATTTCTCTGGCACATACGATGCTATGGCCACCAAAGTTAATAAAAAAGAACCACTGGTCAAGACTTAATGGTGGGATGTTTCACAGGATGACCTTTGAAGACCCCTATGTGACCTTTGACCCAATTTCATTAAAATAAAACACAAACTTTGCCTTCAACAAAAAACACTGGCCAAATCTATCAAAAATCGCAAACTACGACTCTGTTGCGATGACAGGTGATACATGCGTTCCTGGGAATCAGGGCTGGAAAAATGCATATTTCCCGGGGCAAGGATTGTAGCATTTTCCATAGATTCCCATTATTTTATATGTATTTCTTTATCTGAAAAGTCAGATTCCCTCCAAATGGTCAAAATTTCCCGGGAGGAGTTTACTAGATTCCCCAACTTTTTCCAACATTGCTGGGAATTATGTATGTTTTGTAACTAAGATTGACCAGTACATTGCACTCCATGGTTATTGAGCAAAGTTGCTGAGAATGGTCCTTGAGTTGTAGGTCATATTGGGTGTTAAGGAATAAGTGGTCAAAGGTCATTTAGTGATCTATTGAGGTCATTGTATACAGAACCTTCAAATTTAAAATTGTAACTACCTTTTTTGAAAAATTTGACATTTCAATTTGTTGTAATGTATATATTATTACACTGCATGAATATTCATGAACACAATCATGCTATTTCATTGGCTGATTCCTCTTACAAGTGTTGTTTCGCCAAAAAAAAAAAAAAAAAATAGGAATAATTTAAAAACTGCTTCTCATCCCCAGAGTCACAGTGAGGTGTAATAAAACAAATACTACATGGCACACTATTTTCCTTTGCTACTGGCAATGGGCCTATCACCCCTCATTCTTCGGGTGAGGGGTGATATGGGCCCGTAGCCAGTACCTTGGAAAAATAGCATGCCATATTTTCCCTCTAACCCAGTAGTATTTGTACTGCTCTGGTGACAGCTTCAGGGAAAGATTCATAAAAATGAACCTTCAAATGTGTAGGCAGAAATGGATTTAACACCTGTAAGGTACTCAACCATTGGTGCTCTTGTTAAAATATCAAAATTAAGAAATAAGGTCTTGATTCTGTGTACTGATCCAAATCAGTCGATATAAGGTTTCCCCCTCATTTTCATTATTTGTAACACAATGAAACTTTCCTACATGCCTGTAAAATACATTTTTGTCTATCTTTCATCTCAACATGTGTTACCGTAACCCACAGTTAATACTATTTGACTATGACGTTGTGGAGCTAGCCAACATGAACAGATTGTTCTTCCAGCCACATCAAGCAGGACTGAGTAAAGTAGAGGCAGCTGAGAGAACATTGAGGTAATTGGAATGAATGGTATGGAACCAAAACAGATTGGCTTAGCATGCTTCCACCATATGTACTATCATTGTCTGCATTTCCTGCATGCTTTCAATACAGTGTATATATCTGTGTTACTAATGACTTTATTAAAGACAAAAATAAGAACCCAGTGTACTATTCTTCTTAGCGTATCCACAAGTCATTGGTAATGGCTTGTGGTGGTGTTAGGATTTATTCAACTCAGTGTGCTGATCCAGGGCCACGTGTATCCATGATACAGACGCTCCTAACATGGTGTACTATAAAAAAGATTATATATAGAGGCTCGGGGAACTGGCAAGCATTGAATTAAATAAGACGAAAAATACATGGTCTCAAACCCGGTCCTCTCGCTATCTAGAGAGGACTATGTTTACGTGGATACCAGTGAACAAGCACTAATGTATCTTAAGTCTCATGCTTGAAACTCCAAAATAAAGACTTAAGATACATTAGTGGCTCATTCACTGGTATCCACGTAAACACAAGTCTCTGTGGTCCAGTTGTAAATCTCACTCCTAGACAGCGAGAGGACCGGGTTCAAGACCGTGTATTTTTCTTCTTGTATTTATTCATGCTCGCCAGTTTCCCGACCTCTATATATAATATTGTTTTAATCCCCCTCTCGGGTGTATCATTTATTGATACTAGCGTGTGTTCATGAGTTTCGCTTTGTCATAGGTTTTGCTAGAATCATGCAGAATTAGGCCCCCCTCTTCTAAATTAAAAGATAGAACGTTAAACCTTGTTCAAGATTTAGGGGAGACACTATGAGCGGTTTGGGTGTATCTGGTTGGATAACCTATTTAAGAAACTAAGAGTAGCACTTCAATGCCTCTAATCACATACAAGAAAATAAGAGTAGCACTGACATAAAACCACATTCTTACTTAAGGGAGGGACCTGCAATGTTTCCTAATCACATGTTTTGGTGTGGATGTCCATGAAAAAATCATGAAATTTTAAGAGCTTAAAATGGATACTTTTTGCAAATTTTATTTTAAGAAATGAGCAGGTTGCCATTAATTCAATACAGAGGGAGGACTAATAAATTATGTGAAAATCTGTTAAATATTGTCCCCGAAAAAACATTTAAAAACCTTGAAACATGAATTCAAAAGCCACTGACTCCAGGAATTAAGTTTAGAATTGAATTATCTTAATACATAGCAGCACACAGAGATATCCATGGCAGCTGTTACACTTAGACCTTGTTTTCACACAACAAAATTACAGATGTTACTCTTATTGCAGTGATCAATTTTCTTAACCCCATAAGTATTACCTACCCAATGGTCCAAAATGGAACTTATGTGATCTTTTTGAGCCAAATCAGCTAAATGATGGTAGGGCCGAAGAGGGCTTGGGCTGAAATATTGGAGGAAGCTTGCATTCAATTGGTCTTGAATGAAATGAATCATGTGTAATTTAAACCAAATTAGAAATTGGGTTACAACATGCAGGTCGTGCGTAAGGATGTTAAACTTAGTGGAGGTGATAGCCCATTAGTTGTGGGTACTATGTGTGATTCAAATACATTAATCATGGCCTTCAACACATCAATCAATCCTTTTCAGATTTGGTGGGCGAGGAACTGCTGTAGGCGGTGCAGTGTATGTTGTATTTCATTCAAAAAAATAGTGGCAGTTTGTCATTGCCATAAATAGGCATAAGATGATCCATCGTCATCTACCAGGCCAGGGTGATAACCAGTAAGGAATATAGAAAGCACTTTATCTCATCATATCCATTGCCGCATTGTTAATGAGCTCAGGTACATAATTTAATTCTTTAAAGGGAAATCAGAGATCGGGTGGTGATTATATCTCTCCTGCTGATCTAGTTTCTAAGGAGACCATAAAATCAACCGTGCTGAACAGTCCAAAAACAGGGCTCGCGCTAAGGATTTTATTGTTTAGCAATTTTTGCTACAGCTCTTGCTTTAATCATGTGATAGAGCAAACGTACACAAATGTATATAGGGAAAAATTGCTACACAATCTTAAAAAATTGCATAGCAAAGGCAGACAATGTGGTAGCAAACTGCTATGCTAAAATAGTATCAAGAACCCTGGTTCCAAATGATTCTACGCCTAAATTTTATGAGTATTTTTGTACAGTTATATCCCCATAGGCCACTTGTACTTAGCCAAAGATGGCGCTAGTTTTCATAACAAAAAAGGATGTTGCCTTCTCCTCTATGGTATTTGTTAATTTGGAGACAGGCTTTTTTTTTACATGCAAATTGTCTTTGCAAAACAAAATTGTGGGGCCCTTCAAAATCTCTGAATGACTCGTTAGTCTTCCATACAGTAATTGACCTTCAAAATTTGAGTGATGGGCCAGACAGTAAGAAGTCGAATAAGTATGGACTCAAGTCGGTCTTGACTCTTTAAGACTTGAAACTTGAGTGTCTAGAGCCCAATGACTCGACTCAGCAATAAAGGTGCAATGAGAGATTTCAAATAAAACAAGGTTGTCCCTAAAAATGTGAAAATTCGGAGTTTTGCACTAATATCAAAATGTCCACATGTGAGGAGTAGCTGAGAATTATTTCTTGGTACTAGTCAGGTAGAACCTCATGTGACCGTACAGTTTTGTATATATACAATTTTGTTGCCGAAAATAATAGATTAGGTGTGTAGGAATAGAATCTGCCGGGTGCCACCTGGCATCCTTGGGCCTTTGAGAAATCCAAAGTGGCGTCGCCATAATGATAATTATATATTCAACCCTATATATCAAATATGGAGTTACTAGATATACTATAGCACCCAATGAAACAAGGGTGGCACTTGTACCATTAAGTCATACTTCAAATTCAAAATGGAAGTCAAAATCCAATAATTTTAAAATTATGCCCTATTACAGCAAATACCTGCGATAGAAATAGATGGAAGTACTTAAGGTTATGTTGTTAGACACAATAAATGTATTTCTGATATTTTTAAAATTGTAACTGGCGTTAATCAATATGGCAGCAAAAAATGTGAACATTCTTCAAAAAATACTTGACAACAAATTTATAAGTATTACAGCCGTCAAATCGAAAATCAATGTGCCAATGACATTAGAAATTGTACCCTTTGATCCTTACCAATGTCAACATACATTTCAATTTGTTTAAATGCAGCCAAAAATCGAAATAAAACCAATATGGTGCCAAAGTTTTCAAAATACCATAGGAATTAACATTTTATTTTTTCACATTATTGCACTCAATTTATAATTTGACACATTTTTATTCACGGGATACCTGGTATCACTGGGTTTATGATCATAGGCTACACTTCTATTGTTTCATTGACACAATAATTTATACTTGAAGGTAATTTTTTTTTTTTTTTTTTTTTTTTTTTTTTAATTAGAAATTTGTGTCAAGTGTTTTTGGAAGATATTCACGTTTTTGGCTTGCCATATTGATGACGTCATGTTACAATTTAAAAGTAATCATAAGATACATTTATTGTATCTAAAAATGAATCTAGGGTAAAACTTGACTATTTTATTGGGGTTATCGCGGTATTGCTGTTATAGGGCATATTTAAATTGATTAGATTTGGCTACCATTTTGAATTTGAAGTATGACTTAAGTTACAAGTGCCATACACTTGTTCATGGATCTTTAGTATAGCTAGTAACTCATGTCTGGATATTTAGGTGAATATATCATTATCATTATGGCGACGCCATCTTGGATTTCTCAAAATGCCCAAGGATGCCCAGGTGGCACCCTCTCCCGGCAGATTCTTATTTCACACCCTAATCTATTTTTTCAGCAAAAAAATCGGTGTATCTACTCAACTTTTGACTGGTAAGGGCATTAATTGGACCATATCTACCCGACTATACAAAATGTGAAATTATAATTTACTATAGAGCAAATAAGCAAAATGAAAATTGCCTTTGTTATCACGGTTAAAGGAATTTCTGAAGCCAAATACAGGGTAAGAAATATATCGGGGGGGGGGGGGGTATTATCTATTGAGAATAACTAATATGCATAATATAGGATGTCCCAAAAATATCTGTAACACCTTTAAGGGTTATAGAGCGGATAATTGAAGAGAAAAAGGATTCTGCGTACGGCGTGTCATTTTGCGTGCCCACTAACGCACTCGGAGTCAGAGGGTAGGAGATTATTCTTAGGTGCGCGTGGATGCTGATGCATTGCACAGTTGAAGTTCACCGAGAATGTTTGCATTTTTTTGTAGTGTAATTTTTGCCTCGTTAGGGGTTTGTTATCACACTCAGGGGCGTCCCTAATCGTTTTATAGATATGGGGTGCGGGTGGGTGAGGTATCGGTAAGGGTCGACGTATTGCGGGCCGACCAAGCCGCCCATGTACCAACATTAAAACGAATAAGGACACAAACATGTTAAAAATGGGTTGTGTCGGGGAGTGGTATCTTTGTAAGTGTTTTATTAATGGTTGCACAATATTGCCAACGGCTGTTGGCCCTACATGATGAATCGCAGTGTCACAAACACCACAGCCCGGTACGATCTGATCATGATATACAGTTTCTTCAATTTGGTGTTTGCCCTACAAGAATTTCCGAAATGAGAACACATATTTAATTTCTAAAAGGTAGTTGTCTTTTCTATAGGTAAAGAGGCCTTTTTCGCCTGGAGCCATCTGCAGGAAGAGAGGGGGATGTTTTTCGGGATCTTGCTTGTAAGTTAAGAACCCGATTTTATAGGAAACGTATTCAGAAGGGTTGAGGGGAACTTGAAGTTTTATCGGAACAAATTAAATCCGATAAAAGTAGATTCCTTTATTCAATTATCCCTGCATGCCCTGTTACCTAATTTTATATTTTCCTTGCATAGGCCTATATTTTAAACCAGAATCATGTGTTGGCCTAATTTGAAAACCAAAATGTTCGCCACTACTCGCTCGCTACCCCCGCTAACCACCCCATCCAACTTTTTTTCCACAGCAGAATTTTATACTTTCTGCTCTAACGCGTACTTGGCAAGGGTTTTTGCGCTTATTTCTGTGCATCAATACGCGAGGTAAGCTGCGATTTGTTCATGCAAACAGTACGCACTTCTTGAAGGGAAAATTGCCAATTTTTAGCCTAGTTCGTCAATTTTCTCAAAAACTAAGTCAGTGACACCCAGTTTTTATAAGTGCGCCGAAAAGATCTTATAATGGTTCTTAACATAAGTAGAATAAAATCAAAAATCGTTCGATTTGTTTATATATTTTATGCCAGGAAAACGACAACATTTTCGTTTTTCCCATAGAGCTCTGTAAAATTTTTGAAAATAATACACTTTTAAAAAAAAAAAAAAAAAAAAACGAAGTCGGTGACCCCCGTTTTTATTTCAGATTTGTCACCTACACCAATTAAAATACCATTTATATCCAAAAATTAAGAAAAAGATCGATTATTCAATTATCCTCTATAAACCCTTAAATGATTTGACTGAGACTTATCCTTCAAGACAAACTCGAGCCTGGACCTGACTTGCATAAAATTGCCTCGGATTTGTTTTTTTAACAAAAAATTTTATCCAGTTCTGACTGACTTTAGCAAATTCATACATCAGACTAATTTTATGAGAGTTAAAAAAGAAGTAAGTAAACCTATCGTTTGTTATAGCGGTTAATCTTTTACCACTAAATTTTTAAAGCAGGTTTTTGCTCTTAATTGTGATTTTTACTCGAACATTGGGAGTTTGTGATTTTAACAAAAAATCAGATATGTTTGGCTTTTTAAAATTGTGATTTTTTTTTTCTTGCTTGGGCTCCATTTTAAATGCAGCAATCAGAAGGCCCATTTTCAATGCAGACAAGTAATTTAATTAGTTTCCATCACTTGCACAAGTCCGAAAATTTAAATGGAAGATATGATGTACTAAATAATGGTGTGAATTATACTGTTGTGCAAAAAATCTACCCCCACTATGTGTGCCTTTGTAGGCCTTGGTTTGGAGTGGTCCGTTTTAATAATGCTACAAAATTAAATTTCAAAAACTTTTAAGTTTTAAAAATCCATTCACCACTAGTGCACTGTCCATAAGTTATCCATCTTTCATACTACTTAATTTGGATTGGCTTCAGAATGTCCACAGTGTTATACTAAGGATGTATTGAGTCATCCTACAAGCACCAGTTTTGGGAAATATCAAGCAATAAGGTCATGTGATACCGCAAAAATCCTAATTCTTAACACCTAAAAACACGAAAAATTTCTCTGTTTTAGCCCACAAAGTATTAGTACCGTACTTGGAATTTTAGCATGATCATGAATTTCTTGTGGTTCTAACTTTTGGAACACTTTTATCCAGAAGTACTGCTATGTGTACAGTACAGCATAAGCCCATTGCAATGTCATTTATGGGATAGTTAAATACACCTCTGGTGGTTTACCAAATAACAATTTTCCTGTGAATTAGGTTTGAGTTCTCTACCACAATTATTTCTAAGTGGTGTTTTTTTTTTATGGCCGACCCTGCAGTCGATAAGGAGTCCATCAGGATCCTGGACCATCATATACACATATGCTACAATAGTTACAATGCTTAATGTTGTTATGTTACTTTTAACCGAGAAATCAATCCTGATGTCAAGTTTGAGACCCATAACTACAATATCACAACTGTTGACAACTTCGCATGTCATGGGAAGAATAAGAAAATAACTCACAATTTCCAAGGGAAACTTTATATTCCACACCCAAGATGTTGGACCATACAAAATTAAAAAATTACCTTTTAGCATATGTCTTTCTTTTTAGGTTTTTTTGAGGATTTTCCATTCAGCAAAGGAAGACATTCATCTGCAAAGCAACCAGAAAAAGTCAGCCCAAAGCAATTTAAAAAAATGCATTTTGTGTAACTTTTCTATTTTTGTGTCGCATGCAAGGATTTGCAGGAGGCATTACCAGTCGTCACTTCTGTCTGACCGTCTGGCTGTAGTTTCAAGAAAGTGTCTAATTTGAGAAGTAAAACGCCATGTGCTACATAACTTGGGTCCATAATTGTCCTTTAGAACCTTCATATGATAAGTGGTCAAAGTCACATACCAGGGGGGTGGGTGAGTCCAAGTTCATGTAAAGTCAAGTTTTAACATGTGCTGAAAACATCAAATGGGCCTCATTTGAGAAGGAAATGTCCATTGCTACAGAACTTGGGTTATAGGATCACACCAGTAATCAACGTGAGAAACCGGTAAGTCCCACCCCCACTGCAAATGAGGTGTGTTTTTTTGGTGACCTCCCCTAAGTATACCCTACAAACTGAGCGAAATGCGAATCTGGTTACAAATCATGGTTTGCTATCATATTAGTATAAAATCTGTAGGACTATCACAAAAGATTGTCATTGATATGTTATGTTTGATCCAACAAACCAATTTTAACCGTATTCGTTACAGGGAACACCTGACCTGAAAAGTGGCCTGTTGCCTCCATGGTCCACGGTGCATGCTAGTCTTCACGTCCAGTGAGCTCGAAAATTTTGGGGATAACTACCCGAATTTCATGATTGTGCGGTTGAGATAGATGAATCTTCGAGCAGAATGTTAGCTTTCAGGTCTGAGATGTTCCATTGAGGAAAATGACGTTCTTATCTCGCCCATTTTGTACAGGAACGAATGGGAGCATCATTTAGTGGTGTGAACTATACGGCTGTTTTATAGCAGACTAGCGAAAATAGTTAGTGACCTCCACCTGACTTTTCGGTCAAGCATTTGATCTTGTCAACTTGTTTTCAAACATAGTGATGAAAGCCGTCCCTCGGCCTAGTGTTGGCTGTGGCAGATCGGTGGGGGTGTGGGGGTGGCAGCCATGGAGAACTGCTCGATGGCAAGGCAAGGTTAAGTGTGAATAGAGCTGTAAAACACCTCTTCTGGCTGAATCTTGTCAAGCGAATGTAAAATGACGCGAGTCTAAGGGGCAAATTTCAGCAGTCTGGCTTGCGCAATGCTTTAGCTGATTAATAGCCACAATAAATGGATACAAGATACTGCCATACAAGCTTTTGTGATGAGGCCTACATGTCGGGTTTTACCAATGATGCAGCTCTTCTTTTATTATCCAACGTGAAGCTATTTTGAAACAGTTTAAATTGAAAGTGTTTGTTCAGCTTAATAGGCCTTGGTGGTGACTGCGACAAGCACCTCTCCCCCCCCCCCCCCCCCCCACGCCAACAGCCCTCACGCTCAGAGCCCACCCCCCCCCGCAGCGGGAGCGGCCCCCCCCCCTAGTAAACCCCTCCTAGTAACCTCCCGAATAAGCCCCTCTTTTCCCTTCTCAAAGGCAGGTGCAATAAGAGCAAAGAGTAAGTTATTTCTGAATATTATGTCTTTAAAGCAATGGAAAACGAAATGGTGTTTTGGTGAGCCCTATCTAAGAATCTTCAGTAGATAGTCAGAATATGGATAGTTTAGGACAATACTATTTTGTTGTTCACTTATTAAAAAAAAAGATTATTCTCATGAGGATCACAACCATGTGAAGGAGGTTTCAAGTAGACTAGAATGCATTAATTTACAATCTGAGATCTTCTATAGGATTCACACAGTAAATAACGTTGAGAAACCGGTAAGTCCATCCGCCCACTGCAAATGAGGTGGTTTTTTTTGGGGTGATCCTCGCCTAATTATACCTAAAAACTGAGAGAAATGGCAAGATTGGGTTACAAATCATGGTTTGCTATCAATAGTAGTAGAAAAATCTGTAGATATCAAAAAAAGATTGTCATTGATATTTTTGGGTTATTTGATCCGACAAACCAATTTTAACCGTTATTCTTACAGGGACACCTGACTGAAAAAGTGATGTGACCTCCAGGGTCCACGGCGTATGCTAGTTGTGTGTCAGCTTGGTCCGTAGCTCGAAAGAACTTTTGGGGATAACTACCTAATTTCATGATTGATTTCGGTAGGAGATTATGATGATCTTCAAGCGGAATGTTAGCTTTAAGGTTCTGAGATGTTCCATTGAGGAGAAAATGACGTTCTTCATCTCGCCATTTTGTACAGAAACGAAGGGAGCAGTATTTAGTGGTGTGAAACCCTATAGAGTCCCTTGGGAAGCTTCATATAATAGCGGGTCAAAGGCAATAACAAAGGGAAAAGGTCATATGCATTCAAGTTTAAAATTGGCTGAAAAATACAATTGGAGAAAGTCCAATTTGAGATAGGGACTTTGAGATTGTCCCTTGGCAACCTTAAGTTCATAATGAGGTAAAATACAAGGTCAAAGGTCATATGAGTCAAGTTATAAAACAGGGAACACTTGTAGGTCAAAGTACTGCTGCTGTGACAAACCCATTTTGCAGGGCCTTATTGCATAATGGCTTAGTTAAAGGTCTTTGACTGATGCAATTTGAAGATTGGCTGATGGCTAATGCCCAGGTTCAACTTCAATTCCTAGTACATCCATGGTTCATGTCAAGTCTCAGTATGCTCTCCACACATCTCATCTGATAGACATATGGGCAGGTGATTTGTTACATCCAGTCCAATCAGGATAACATCTGGCTGTCAGAGCTATAGCTTAATTGGACAGTCTTGTAAGACCCCAGCAGGTGCTATCCTTGGTGCCAAGTGTCAATTACCCTATATGTATGGGAAAGAAAAACCTTTGACAAGCGCATACCTCCTGGGTGTATGTGTTAAAGGGTTTTGTCCCGAGTATAATGCCACTGAGTAAAGGTCCATGTCGATCACTAAAAAGGCCTCGTCCCTTAGAATTTACTGGAAATGGTCAAAATTTGGTATCAGAAGAATGCCACTATTTTTCTGATTTCGCCTGTGAAATCTTAGGGCTAAGGATGTTTGGTTTGGATGTTATAAGCGAAAATATGCCCCATTTTGGACACCAATATTAATTTAAACAAAGGCTTACAAAGTCACGCTTTTAGCTCTCACTTAAAATGGGTTGAAATAGTGCAAAAATTTACAGACAGGGTTTTGAGGTGAAAGATGAAAAATTTACTTAAAAAAATTAAAAAAATTTTTTTTCTAGACTTAACTCATGTCATACCCTTTTAAAGGAAAATATTTGCATTTTGGATTGCGAGGATAAACCAATGTAAGGCCACCATGCAGGAGTTTTACCCCAGGGTTTCTTACCATGCACGGGCAAGGTTTTGACCAAATTTAACATGTAGCATTAACCTGCACATTGGTAAATGGGGATTTCTTATGTTTTGAACCAAATATAACTTGGCAGGGTGTTGGTAGGAACACAGGGTTGTAGGGCCAAGTGTACTGTACAAGGAGTATGCTACTTATATAAATATAATTTGATTACTTTGAATAAAAATTTAAAATGGAATTTCACATTTTAATGAAAATCCATGTATTTAAAAAAAAAACAATTGACAGATATTGTAACTTTGTTAGGACGTTTGGAAAGTTTAATTATGAGTGGTAATTTTCACCAAAAAATATAGACATTGACGCTTCTATCATGTGATTTTCTTTTTTTAAGTGGGTTTCTTGGCATGATACCATGGTTCAAAGTAGGCAAGATTTACCAAAATGTGACGATAGTCATACTTCCCCCAAGCACACGAAACAAGAAACAAATACATGGCACACGCTGTTTTGTTTGCATTACTTGCATGCACAAGCATAGTATTTTTCCATTACGCCCAGCATTATTTTTGGAGGTTGCATGTTCAGAAAAACCAATGTTCTTTTTTTTGTCAGTGTTGAATGGGGCTTAAAATTATAAAAAACATTATGATCAAAATACAAACACAGGGAAATGCCAATTAGGGTTGTATTTTGCGTCATAATCAGGTGTTTTAGGTGTCAATGTCCAAAAAATAAAGGAAAATGACCAATATGTGTATGCTGACAAAAAGTGCAGCATGGGGTCACGGATGGTATGTTCAGTGTGCATGAATTGATTGTAAACAAGAAAAAAGAAAGCATGCAGTGGTGGACAAGTATATGACCGACGGGGTCGTGAGCACACTGCTTTCCAGTGTGGCGGTAGTTTTCAAGTTGTGAAATCTTGACCCTTTCCCCAAGTTTTGAACTCAGCAGGTTAAGTTTTGAAAGGTTGTAATAATCATATCAAGAGTTTATTTCCAAGAAAGGGTGTGGCATATCCCTGTAAGAAATGAAACCATTTGAAGAGTGTAATAATAAAACTCTATATTATTAAAAACAAGTGTTGTGTGTGTGTGGGTGTCTGTCTCTCGGTCGGTCCAGCTATGCGTGTCTCTGGGTATGCAGATGTATTTGACATGTGGTTGGAGAACGACAGTCTAAGAGTTATTATTCGGCTTTTTTCCAAATGTGACTCCACAGGTCTCAAAGGTAATATAAAGGTCGATTTGCTTAGAAATGCCTTCGAAAAACCAAAATTTGGCCAAAGGACTCTTGACCCCAGCATAACAATGCTGAGATCAAGTCACACACAGGTCAAAGGTCACACAGGTGCATTGCACTAGTAATAATAATAAAGGGTACTTAGTGAAGAAGGAAAAATAAAAAGAAATGAATACAAAGAAAAAATAAAGAGGATGAATGATAGAGGAATAAATGCCGAGGGAAACACAGATAAAAGAAAATGTCAGAACTGAAAGGAGAAAACACAAAATCAAAAGGATAGATGAAAATGTAAAGACATGGTAGAAAGATGATCCTATTTTATATTGAAACCTTCCAACTCGTATTAAAGGAATTCAATGTATGATATATGCTAATTTTACTAATAGATCTAATCACAAGTACTTAAAACTTTGTTTGTGTCAACATTTTGTCTTATCTGTTTATATTCATTGTTTTATTTTCAGCAATGGAAACTTAAAAGAAGATGGTCCAGTTGACTTGGTGCTAAGTTGTGTGGACAATTTTGAAGCAAGGATGGCAATAAATACAGTATGTTACTATTATACCTTTTCACATTTCTTTAATCCTTCTTTGTCGACTTGCATTTTCTCTTTATCTCTTTGGTCATAACTGGGGTTTCTTATATGGATTGGACAGTTTAACTAATTTTACTTTTATGGTTTTAATTTGTTATTTTTTAATTATAACTAGATAATAACACATTTAAAGCTGTTTTATTAAAAATAAAGTGACCTCTGTGTTAATGCATAGGCCCAACTGGTACTGTAGAAGTTAAATTGAGCTAGTCTAAATGTAGAAGGCTAAAAAGGGTGACTCAAATTTAATTATACAAAGTTTTCTTCTTGAATCAATTGACTTTGACACCAAAACCCCATCTGTAAAGTTTAGCACCAATATGTCAATCCGTTTTGATACATGAGCGCTATTAACAACATGATTTTGTAAGCCCCATAGAGTACCGTGTAAAATTAATATTGATCGACCAAAATATGGCACATATTCAATAACATCAAAGCCAAAATATTTTAACCCTAAGATTTCTTGGGGCAAATGAGAAAAATAGATGCTTTAGACATCCAAATTTTGAGCACTTCTGGTAAAATCAAGGGTTCTGGGAATGAGGTTATTTGCAATCTGGCCATGGATTTTCAAGTAATGCCTATTTCAAAGACTAAATGATTTTATCATAAGATTCCAACAAAATTTAGACAATCCCTACCAAAATTAGTAGGCACACCTATGGTAATTTGGACACATGTGCTCCATTGGATAGAGTACTTAATTCATCACAAGGTTGCAGGTTTGAGTCCTGTTACAACCAACCTTTTGTCCATTCTAGCAAAGCTTTTACTATACTTGCTTTTCTCTATGACCAGGAGTGGAAATGGGGAGCTGTTAGGAAAATGGCACAATTTAAAGGTGCCTGTTGCAATTTATGCCTATTGTGTTCTCTACTTGATATGAGAGCCTGGCACTTGCACATACTCCCCATCAAGTACTGTGGGAAACAAACTTGAGGTTTTAACGGTAGAAGCTGAAACACATATTGTAAAGCCATATTCAATAGTGTTGTAATATCGATGGTTAACCATTAAAACGGCAGTTTTTTTGTTTATATCTTGAGAATGAAATGGATTTGAAGGCTCAAATTTCAGCACGACAATAAGAAAAATACTGCCTTTCATCTGATAATTCGTACTACTTCCGGGTAAATCAGGAGGGTCCAAAAGACAATCGGAACATGCACTTTAAGTGCTGGTGGAACTGGCAGCTCTGAGGGTAAAGCCTAATGATTCTCAGGAGAATCAGATTTCAGGGGAATTAGAAGGAAGGAGAATCAGATGAATCAATTGTAAAGTACAATATATTTCAAGTATGCAGTAGTGGCACTCAAAAAATAAAAAAATCTGTTATAGCCTTTCACTATATGCCTCCACACCATTATAGTATTTGGGTATTAAGCTTGAAGTTAACAAACCTTGATCCCTCCTGCTGCCCCACCAAACAATTTGGTAGTCTCAAGAGCAGGAACAAAATGAAGGTCTAACTTTGAAAACTTGGAAAAGAGAGCATTTATTAACCAAAGGGCATGTAGGTGTGCCAACAATTTGCTGAGATTATAGTTGTGAAGTTTTTATATAATGGATGTGTTGTTCCTTGTCCACAAGTGAAAAAATATATTCTGAGGAAATATAACAGGCTTAAAGTAATGAAACTACGATCTTTTTTAATATTTCACTAGTATATACCTTTGTCAAAGGTATTAATTTTTTTTCTGCTTGATAAATAAATTTAAACGTAAAGGAGTTTAAAATGGGTAAATATGGTGATTTAAAGTGCACTCTGCCAAACACTCAAGGTCAACTGATTATTGTGGCCCAATCATCAACGCATTAAACAGGGAAACTTTTCAAACTGAAAATCAGATTTCTGGAGCAATTTTAAGGTTCCCCAATTTTGTGTGCCCCAGTGTCACATATATCAAGTTTTTATGGAAGAAAGAGCTGCTACTGGTACAGAATTAAACCAAATAAACACATTAAAAAAGAGGGATACGCTGCAAGGGAATGAGTAGTTACTGGCTTATATATATAATTATATATACATATTTTTTTTTTATCAGGCATGTAATGAAATCAGTCAGCATTGGATAGAAATATGGTGTCAGTGAGAATTGCCAGTGTCAGGCCACATACAACTCGTCAAACCAGGGGAGACTGCTTCTTTCCGTAAGTCATTCTTTAGGACATAAGAGGATAGAAGTAACCATCGTATTGAATGTGTGCAGTCTGTCACAATTTTAATTTACCTATTTTTTATATAATGCAAAATAAAATGTAGGAATTCAAACAAAGTTAATTTTGCAAACAACGGATGAGCAGGCTGGAGCTGTCTGTTGCCCTTTCTTAATGAGTGACCACAAGTTGTTTGACACCAATTGCAAATTGTTCTTTTATTTTTAGAACAATTGTAAAGCAGTGGCAATACAATTTTTGACAACTGATATAGTAGGGACATGCAAGAGCTATTATCTCTGCAAAAATCGGAAAAATCAAACAGGAATCTTGACCTGTAGGCCAAAAAAGATCATAATTTTATGTTATAGTGGCCCTCTATATCCAATTTTTCAATAGAAAGACATGTTAAAACTAGAATTTTAAAGAAAAATCATAATTGCACGAAATGAAATTTTCTAAAATTTACACATACTTGGTACTTGTTACTTGGTGTGGTGGTGATCCCTTACAGCAACAACCTGCTAAACTGGGATGGTGCAGAGGGTGGCGTCGCAGCAGCCGACAAGTGAGAAACAATAGGTGCTCCCAAAATCAAAGAAGAGAAAATGTTTACAACAAAAGGTGCACTATGTACAAAATACACGAGCAGGTTATAGCACCAAATTGCCATACAGGCGGTGTGTCATATACGGATGGCTGGGGCAGCATAGCTCTGAAACCTTGCTACTGATGGAGTCACATGAAGACATGGATTGTGGGTGGCAGACGATTCCAAAATGGCAAAAATTCTAGGGAAAAAATAGCTTTGAGATAAGCATTTACAGTTATAAGATTGTGTTGTTGTACTTCAATGGATGATTTAATCTGGGCTGATATAGGTGATGCTTCGGAACAGTCTTTTTTTTTTGGTGGATCTCATTAACTAAGTTGTTTCTAGGGAGTCTGTAGAGATGGTCGCTTTGGTGTAGGAGGCGGCCGAATAGGAAGTTGATCGCAATTTAGACTCTGTATAAGGGGTATTACAGGGTTGTTTTCCGATAATCTGCGAAGACGTACCGTGCCGCACTTCTCTGTATCTGCTCAATCCGGTTAATTTCTCGATTTAGTATTAGGATTCCATATCTCACTGGCATACTCTAATTGGGGGCGGACAAGTGTTTGTGTATGCTTCGAGCTTTAACTTCTGGTGAACAGGGGGAGGGGGGACAGGTTCTGCGCAGGCAAATCCGAGAGTACGTCTGGCTTTATGCGTGATTTTAGTACAATGCGCTCATTCACCTTAAATCAGGATATGTGAAAGCCTAGGTAGTCAGTTTTTGCACCCTGTAAGCTCTTCACCCAGGAGCGTATACTGGTGTAATTTTGGACTACGTTTGCGTGTGGTGGAAAAGCACGGCACCATTTTTTGACGTTACATACATTCACCCATGTGGACGACCATTCTGCCAGAGTATTCAGCTTTTTTTGTAAACTCTCGTTGTCGGTGTGAGTTCGAATCCTCATGTAAACAATGCTGTCATCAGCGAATAATTTATGTTGATTGTATGTGGTCTTTTATATCATTTATGTAGCGTAAGAATAACACAGGTACCAGGACGGAGCCTGAGGTAACCTCTGATGTCACACTACCCAAGATGAATGAGTGGCTCCATTGACGGATACGGATTGGGTTGCGATTTGATAAGAAACTACTTATCCACCCCATGTGGTGTTTCTTTTTCACTACCATAATAACTAAAGCTTTGATATGAGATGTTTGTGTGAGACTTATAAAAGCTTTGCTTTGATTTAGTTAAGAATATATAATCCAAATCAGTTGTAGAACACTATCGCCAGTTGATATTTTCTGTTTTTATTTTTGGTTTGTCATAATAATTGACATAACTAAAATCTGTTTGCAAATTTCAGTAGATTGTTTGTTGTAGACTGTGAGATCCTCACCGAACTGACCATACCGTCTTTTTAAGATTTCTTCTTGGCCATTCATAAGATGATTCCTATATCATACATGCGACTTGACAATAAAGGTGCGTCTATAGTCTTCAACTTTGCTGATTCTATGGAATCTTTCATATCAATTTGTCAGATATGCGTGATCTGAAGCTCTTTCAAAAATGTGATCCTTTTAATGATGGTTGTTATGTCCTCATCTTCTTCATGGGAACTCCAAATACTCTTTATGTTGTTTTGCTCCTTGGGTACTGCTCCGAACTATTCAACTCTCAAGTTGTCCTAAGTCATTCAAGGTTTCTACAGTCGTTCTGCTTCTTTTGAGGGAGCTTCTTTACTTCTGAGGATTGGTTACTGACTTTGATGGACAAGTCCTAATAATTCTTGTCGAACAAATCTCCAGGAGTTGACTCAGTAGCCAAGGTCTGCTCGTGGAGCTGACAGCTTGTGGGGGTGACAGCTGTAATTTATACAATTCTATTTTCTCAAAGCTTGCTAGATTTAATATCTAACTGAAAAAGAGGCTACCCAAATGTAATAGGAGTTTTCAAACTGTTATGTGTTCACACTGTGTAGTAGTAAGTGGATTGTAAGGGACAGTGTAACTACAGTAGATACCGTAGTATCAGTCACAGTGACATAATCGGTCACAAGCTGTATGAATGATACAGCATAATGGCATGATACGTTGAACAAAGTGGCATGGTAGAAGCAAAAACTACATCAAATTTCTGGCAGAATTGTTGGATATAATGAGATCATAAATGTAATTGTACCAGTTGATAATATTCATTAAATACTCATCATACTTATTCCTACTCCCAACAACAGCCTCTAATCATAGATTTTAAAACATTAAAGAGAGTGATGTAGGCACATCTACACTGGTTACTGGTCAGTCAGTTAAATCAATGTCAAGGATATTCCATCTGTGATGTGGTTCTAGATTTAGTTAAAGATGATGACAGTATGAATGTTCAAATGTACAACTGATTACTTTTAATTGTTGGGACATGGATGATGAAGGAATATAGCATAAAATGATGCAGTTACAAATTGCCTCATTGTCAGTTTTGTACTGATTGATTTACTGCTTTCATTGTAGTTACCCTTATGAGGAAGGCAACATACCACTCACAAACTACACAGCAAGATACTCATGGTGTAACCCAGTGCTTAGGTTACTCCATGTGTACTCTTAGCTCTACTCCAAGGGTACCCCCTTGATGCATTATTGATGCAGTACCTACAACTAAGTACTTGCAAAGTACACATGCCAATGGGTGGATAGCAGCTATGTCTACTTAGCAGTACCCATCCTCTGCAGTTGCCTGCTAGGTGACTGACAGATACCCATGTAAGCCACAAGTAGTGAGGTACCTCTGCAGCTACTCTACGGGAGTACCTTCACAGGTACTCAAGGTGCCAAACATCCCATTGTTGTTTATGACTTTTTGATCATTTTCAAGCTTAGTAACATCTATATTTGAGTTGGGCATCAACAAAACCCCTATATATGACATTTTGTTTAAAAACATATAACATATGTGACCAAAATGTTAAGTAATGGATAAAATTACTAAAATAATCACACAGAGCTCAAGCTCATTTGCATGGGAGTACCCATGCAGGTACTCCCGCATGGGGTGACTAGTCGTTAAGCTACTGCGTGTGTACCAAGGTAGCTGATTACCCCCACTTTTACAGCCAGCGACGTGGTACCCATGCAGGTGGGTACTCTGTGGCTACTTAACAGCTACTTCACAGGTACTCCCATGAAGAAATTGGTTGTGTAATTAACAACAGGTGTGAAAACAAGGAATTCTAAACGGAATATAGTCTTATCAATGCAGAGGCTGAGACTCTGGAGTTTCAAAACTCTGGCATGTCATTCATGGTTTTGACGATGTGGATGCATTAGGAGGTTTAAACCTCAGTGTTATCGAGGGTCTAGCGGGGTTTTATCCCCTAAAAACTTGGTGGTAAAGCTTAAACTCTTATAACACTCCAAAGTGTTTTGGAGTATCATGCTGTGCAGACAGCTTTTGTGGGATAGTGAGTGGGG
>JAMKCH010005558.1:0-20000 GCA_023653785.1 Ophioderma brevispina
GGGTCTCCAGTCAAATCCGTCACAATGGTATATGGTCATGAAACTGATGGGTGTATCGACATCATGGATCATTCAAGGTCAACGAACTACAAAATGTGTTGTGGTAGATCATGAAACTTTGTGGATGCGGTCAACATTTTCTTAAACACGAAAATTGGAAGGTCATTTCAAAGTCCTGAAGGGTCATCTAATGTCAAATACCTTCAAATGGTGTTTGTCTGGTCGATGTAGTCAACATTGATACCGTCAAATTGCACTGCTATGGCAGCAGCACAGTGGTTTCGAGAAGACACTTTATTTCCATCACAATTCTCCCTGTGATTTAAAAATTAGATTTCCCTCGCATTTCCTATCATGATGAGTGGGGACCTTTGTGGTTCGAGAACCGCCTTGTTCACTTCAATGATGGCTGGCTTCACTTCCTGTTCACAATCGGTCCTTTAGTTCTTCTTATATCCTGGCATTTCTACACTTCACCCTTTACCATTACAAATATTGCTAAAATAGATACTAAATATCTGAGAAGGAAAGAAAATTCATTTTTTGTCTACTTCTTTAGTTGGTTGATAAGTTTCTCCAGACAAGGTCAAGTCTTTAAAGACATTCAGTCACCTTTTATCTTCTTCTTCTTCTTATTGCGTATGAGGCAGCAGCTAAATATGTTGTAAACGTTAAAGCCAACTCACACTGTTGATTGATGGTGTTTGAGAAATCCTGTGTCCACTTGGTGGGCGAAAGGTGGGCACTCATTGAGAATGTGTCCGCAGTCTGTGATGGAATATGGAGAACCACATTGGCAGGTGGGCGATGGCCGCAGCCCCCATCGTCAGTGCATATAGCTGTTGAAGCGACCGACTCCTGTGCGAATCCGGTTTAAGGTGACCCATTCCTTGCGTGGGAGATTGCTTCCAGGTGTTAGTTTTCTGTCTTAGGTGTAATAGTGTGTTGATCTGGTCTTGGGCTATCTAGCCAGGCAGTATTCCCATGTCTGTAAGAATGTTGAAAAGGAGAATTGTGGCGCGCGTGCCACCTTTTTTTCCTACTATTTGTCAGGAAAGTTTGATGGCCGATAGGAGAACCTCACGTACACAATTTCAACCTTCTGGGATTGCGGTCTTTTGGCGGAGTAAGTCGGTTGTGTGTGAGACAGAACCAACCCTTGACAGAGACTATGGACCACAAATGAAGATCCCGGGATGGCTGCTTTATAATTTCATTTCATTTATCCTTAGTCTACACAATATCATTGTCCCTGTACATCTGATTCAGTCGGCAACCCGCGACCTGTACAAGGTATACATCCAATCAATGTATTACCAACTAACTACACCTAGGCCACAGCATGTGTCTAGTTCTGGTGGTAGTGCGGAGGTTGCGAACAGCCCACCACAGCCGGATGACCAGGACGAAGTGAACTATCAAATATAATCAGGTGACCCGACAGTCCACCACACCTGCCACCCACATGGCCAACCGAAACACACCGCCACCGCACACCCATGCACCAACCAACTACTGGCACTAGATTCCGGTTGTTGTCCCTAGAACATCACTATGGTTTAACACTAAAATACTCTCACATAGCAAATGTGCTACACACATGTCATCTACGTGGGTCCATGCTCAAGCAAAGCAGAATGCTAGCTAATATAACAAAGTGGCCTATAGTAAAACAATTTATCTCATGGACCAATAACAATCTTTATAGTTTTTCAGGCCAGGTGTAATCCAATACTAAGTACATGTAGATACATATCAAATCCTTTTAAGATATAATCCTGAAAATGGTAACTTTTCCTGAGCTGCATAGTCATGACCCTGCTATACTCTTCTAAGACCTATATACTCTTTGTTGTAGCAACACTTTAAGTAAGTACTGCCAAACACTAAATATTAAACCTCCAAAAATCAACAGCACCTTTGCAACTATACAAATGTAGCCATAGTACGCATAGGTATTGTGCATATGATGTAAGGGTGGTGTGTTTGTATGTGTGTATGTATCATGTATATTACAGGTATGTGTGCGTAAGAGTATGCGTGTCTGGTATAAGTGCAGGCATATGTGTATGAATGTTATGGTGGTATGTATGTACAGGTTTGTGTATATGGGTGTATGTATTGTGTGTGCGTTTTGTACAGGGTTGTCCCAAAAAAATGCAATCCTTGGCAGTCGGTGCTATAATTTCAAAATTTACTGAGAATTATCAAATTCAAGAAAAAAACAGATTCTGAATGACGAACTTGGTTTAGTACATCCTGTCAATTTTTGTCTGATACGTTCACTGGTTTGAAAACAATGGCTATTATGTAACCCGCCTGTCCAAATTACCCCATTCCAAGTTTGCGGAGATCGTTAGGTTCACCTCTGAAAAAGTGGATAAAATATCATTTCAACTACCAAAAATATCCTGCTACTGAGCCTGGTCTGTTTTTAAAAAATAAATTAAAATATTTGTTGTTATTATTTTCTTACGGTCCACGGTAGTTAATTGTATGTCTGTACAGTACTTTCCTCTACTCATATTTAAAAATTAGTAAATTAGCGCGTGGCCAATTTTATCACCATAGCGTCTGATAAATCCGCGTGAATAATGTAAATTGCAGCGGAGGATTAAATACCATAGAATGGACTATGGTTTGGACTAATCATTACCAAATTATTTTAAAAATGTTGAAATGTTGGAGGATCGTAATGCTATCCTGTTCTCAACATATGTTCAAATTTCATCTGATTTTGCTTTCACTGTTTTTTATAACAAAGGCGATTATAAAGCAAGCTCAATTAAGCATTCCAAGTTTGATGAATACACAATCAAGGCAGCTTAAGGGCGCATTGCTGATGGTTTTGTTTTTCCTTTGGTTATCCTTGCTACTGAAGCTGGTTAAATTAACCCAGTTATAACCTTGTAAACTAAATATTTTTAATATTAAAAACATTAAAGACACCAGGTCTGACAATACGGAAGGAAATGGTCTCTGTTCAACAAGGACAATGACATTGTGTTTGATGTCTCAAATGGTCCAGATTATAACTATTATATTATATCAGATGGTCTTCAACATCCATTCATACCATTTTAATTCATTGGTATTTAATCCTGCGCTGCCATTTGCATTATTCACCGCGGATTTGTCAGCACAAAAAAAATAAAGGTAAGAAAGGACCTGTGTACCCAGGAAACGGAGTGAGTGCCATCTCTCTTTCGAAGCGATGGGCCAGACTCACCATATAAGGTGCTGTGGGGGATCGCTACTACACCTCTTCAGCGAGTCTGTTACCTTCCCAAAAATTTGTCTGCCGGTACCCATTTATACACTGGGTTTTAGAGCGGGAAGAGTAAATTGAGTGGTAAAGCGCTTACTCAGGGCGAAAACATGGCCTTAGTGGGGCTCGAATCACAACATTTGGGGGTGCGGGTGCTTACTCCACTGGAAACCACATTGTGCCCTTCCGACACACTGAACGATAACATTTTTAAAGTAGGACAAGTCGCTAAGTTACGTTCTCAATATGAGTAGAGAAAATACCCTTGCACAGACGATACAATCACGTGGATAAAACAATAACGACAAATATTTTAGGATTAAAAAAAATAACAGACCAGGATTAGTCGCAGGAGATTTTTTTGTCGTTAAAGACATTTTTCAACTTTTCAAGGTGAGCATGCTTCAACGGTCTGACGCCAACTTGGAATGGGTGGTAATTTGAAGTGGGTTACTAATAAGCTTTGTTTTAAAAAACAGTGAACTGTATCAGACAAAAATTGGACAGGAGTTGAACAAGTTCGTCATTCGAATGTTTATCAAATTGAATAATTCTCATTAATTTGAATTATAGCACCAAATGGTTGGAATTGCATTTATTGGTGACCTCTGTATGTAAGGGTGTGTTTGTTGTATGTGTGCATGTGTATGTGGCATTTTTTTTATTTTTGTTATTGTTGTTACTGTGTATATATATGCGTGTATGATGTATGTAAGGGTAAGTGTGTATTATGTATGGTATATATGTGTGTGTGGTGTGTGGTGTGTGTGTGGGGGTGAGGGTGGTGTATGTGGTGTGTGGTGTGTGTGTGTGGTGTGTACAGCTTGTCTTCACCTCCTGACGACGCAAACAACACAGTAACTCTGCAATCGGTGACCCGGAGATGCACAACGCCAACCACGCCCAAGTGACCCATGGGCGCTTTTTTTTTTTTTTTTTTTGAGGACCATCTGAAAGGCAAAGGTCCACCCACACCGGGCACCCACCACAGCAGCCGCCACCACATCACCAGAGCACACCACCACAGTCCTTTCTACCAGTACATGTGGTGGTGTCCCAGCTGTATATGCATACGTAATCCTTTATACTTCATGGCTATTAGTTTTACCTGACTTAATTAAAAATTGACTGCCCATTACACTCAAAGCAAACAAATTCGATTGCCTAAGGATTATCAAATATATATACTACTGTGATTACCATAACACCAGGTAAGAAAATGGATTCCAATATCCTCCAACTATGTATGGGAATCAAAACATCCGGTGATATATCCTCAATGTTTTTATCCTGGGTTTAACCTCA
This sequence comes from Ophioderma brevispina, assembly GCA_023653785.1. NCBI lineage: Eukaryota > Metazoa > Echinodermata > Ophiuroidea > Amphilepidida > Ophiodermatidae > Ophioderma > Ophioderma brevispina. The sequence goes on from JAMKCH010005558.1 coordinate 4,574, forward strand.
TAATATAAACCATTTGGAATCCTTAAGGGGACCTGCTATCCCTGGATCATGTCAATCATATGGTATTTATGATATTATCCTCCTCAAGGGTAATCAGATGGTATGGAATCTGACCAACATTCTAGGGGACATGATATTCCCCCTGGATTCATGTCAATCTATGGTATTATCCCCTCGGGATAAGGTAACTCATATGGTATGGAAACCGCTGACATCCATGGGGACCATGGATTTCCGGATCATGTCAATCCTGGTTCTATTATGGGAGTATGTACTTATCCCCCGGATTAGTTATATCTGGTTGTATAATCCCAACAGTGGCAAAACTATCTGGATCCTGGATAGTGCAAACCCACTGGAGGAAGTAATCTTCATCTGCAGCGGGTATCTGCTCAGGGATCCGTGGGCAGAAGGAATCCCCTGGATCCATTAGGAATTTTCCTGGTATCCATCCTCCAAATTGTAAATACCTACCACTACCTTTCAAGGGTTACCCATGGTCTAGGGGTTGACCCAAACTTGGATTACATTATTTAAAAATTCATTAACAATTATAATTCCCTAATCTTTACCAATTCACTCAAATGTATGGGGCACACTATTGTGGTTTAACTCTATTAATTTTTACTAAGATATACTTAAAAGTACTACAAGTCTGCCACTTTATGTGCAAGTTACAATGGGTCTAGAGTCTTGTACTGTTGTACAAATACAATAGCTGACATTCACATAAGTCATAAAACACTTTGAACATGTCCCCATATATAAATCACATATCAAAAATAGGAATCTTTCATTTTTCTTTGTATAAAAAGCCTAGTGTTCGGTCTAGCATGGTAAACACTTCACATTACGGGCAAATTAGGCCTGTAAGAACTTTTGATTATAACAACTAATCATCTTTGGTACGGAAACTTTGGATATGCAACTTAGCAGCTAAACTACGTCCTGATATGTTTCCAAAATAACTTCTTAAAATACGTCAGTTCACTTGCATCAAAACGGGACTATCTATCCAAATCAGCAGCAATCAGTATCAAATATGACAATAATTAACATGGCATCACAGGCCTCTGATTCCACTGAAAGAATGTATGAAACAATTGCCAGAATAGTTTATAAAACATGGATCCAATTGGCAGTAAGTACTGAAAACTGTCTGAACAATGTCATAAAACTCCACAATAATGGAAAGACAGTAACCAGCCTACGTTTCTGAATCAGTGTACATGTCAATAATCATTCAAAAATATTACAATATTTGAGGGACATTACTGGCCAAAATACTGCAACGGGTGGAAGTTGCAAAAATCAATAATCAGATCTCGAAATATTGATCACTAGGAAGATCACTTGGCTATAATTACTGAGGCAGTAGCAGGATGTATCAAAATCAATATCAAAAAATCGATCAATCAGTCATCGATCTCACAAAAATATGTGAACCAATAATAATAATGCTGGATATGTTATGACAACTATCCGGAGGGCAGTGTAAAAATCAAAACAATATCAAAATAAATATTCACAGTATTCCAACTGAGGAATCATGTAAACCATATTTACGGCATAGCACATGAATTATTTATGGAGGGTAATGATCGGTGATTGGAATGTTGATGACTGAAATGGTAAACAAGTTCATGATTAATGATTCAAATGATCTGCATTGAAAAATGGTAATTGACTGACATGATGGTGGGATCATAATAAAAATTCACTGCCTATAGCCATTACACAATGCTGAATTGCCACGATAGGCATCATAATTGACATGATAATCTATACGATGGGGGTGGGGTTGGTTCTATCGAAGGACGGTCAGGCCCAGCAAGCGGCTCTTCCTACCAATTTGGCAATCCAAAACAGTCTATAAATAAAATTTACGAACGTCCAGAATCCTATCAAACATCCCTACATGATCAGGAACTCCCTACGGAAAGGATGATGTGAGTCATGCTTTACGTATCCTAGACAGCATCCAATTCAACAAAAACTTCATGTTTACAAACACCCACCTGTACAACGGGGAACATCAAAGCAATGACACAACATTTCCCTGCAAAACATGCTTCGGGTCCCATCCCATAATATTCCGGTATTATTACTGGGGCCGAAAAACCAATTTCCAGATACGCTAAAATGACGTAATCCCCAAATAAGGAGCCGAAGGGGGGGGGAGACCGTGCCGACCACTGCGTGAAACCAGTCCCATATCAGGCTGAGTTATGCTACGGCATCCAAAAAAGGATTGGGGAAATCCCCAAGCGGAGTAAATGCCACAGCTTTAACAGCGGAGAGAGGGGGGAATCACCAGGCCAAAAAGGCCGGGTCCGTGCTACAAGGTAAATTTTGTTACAGTAGAACTGGAGAGTTAGCAGCGTGTCGGCAGCCAGACAGGAAAGGTCGGCGGGAGAGAGCGAAGTACTGTCTACCAAGTTGGTGTGATTATGATTCTTTGACCAGTGTTATGCAGAAGGTGTTGTTGTCCAACCAGGGGGCCCTTATTCACTAGTTTGCGTGTGGTGTTCTCTACGAAGTACTGCAGGTGCAAATGCCTGCAAGCACTGGTAGGAATTCAGAAGGAGTAGTAGGACGCAGGCAATCAGTAATGGACTCAAGGTCTCGTTGAGGTATCGTGTCAGGCGTTTTGTGTGAGAGCTTGTGCACCATGCTGGGGTGGCATATTCAGCAGTGTTGTAGACCAAGGCCAAGGCGGTGGTGCGTAGGGTCGCTGGGATGCACCCCATGAGATCCAGCAAGTCGGCCAAGGAGGTTATTCATCGAAGATACCTTGGAGCATACTGACTCGAGATTGCTTGCCGGTAAGTAAGCTGCAGGTCAAGCTCACTTCCCAAGTAGGTTGGAGTAGGATGGTATGGCGGAGGCGCTCCATTGAGGTTGATTTGAAGTGGCGATGAGCCTCTTTGTGTTGAGGTGGAAGGCAGTAGCGGGGTGGTCTGGCTTCGCTCAGCTTCAGTCTCCAGGGGTTCTGAGATATGCTGCAGTAGGGCCATGTCTGTAGAAGACAATAAGGATATAAGTTTCATGATTAACACTTAAAGAATCCAGCCATCACGACAATCCTCCGTCAGTACCTTTGAGAAAGAAATAGTAAGCATCTCAGTTGGGTGTTTTCGGCCAAAATTGCAAACATTTTACGAAATCACCACGTTAAGTGGTAATATTGTCTGACGACTTTAAAGTTTAGACTAGAGAGCATGATGATGATGTCCCACCAAATTTTTGGAGTGTGGCCAAAGGTTTTTGTAGAATTCTATTTATAGAAGGTATGCTGGGGAAAATCCAGAGGATGATAGAAATTGTGGGTTGCCTACTTTGATAACATATAAGGTTCTAGGAGATACCTCAGATGTATATTTCTATCCGCATTCATTTCCTGCTGCCAATCTCGGTTATTGATCTATCTGTGAGAAAACCTAGCAGGAATTATGTATTATGATTTCAGTCGCCAGCCTCTGGCGTGGCGTGGGTTCCGTGCACTGATTAGGCTTTTGGAAAGATGAGGTTGTTGCGTTAAATATCGTGAGGTGAGATCATTCAATACTATTTTTGGTATTTGAGATGGGGACTTTTTTACTAAACGATCGTGAGCTAATACATTTATACTTTGCAGTGTAATAAAGTATTATTACATTGTGTTGCAAGAAGATCGCCAGGAAGTGATAGTTTTAACAGAATAAACCGGTGGAGTAGCATTTGCAGCCAAAATTTGTCATTTGAAAACTAGTTTTTTAAGGGGCTGTTAAGTCAGGAATTCAAAGGACTGTTTTTTGCCATTTTTCTTTCTTAATATTGTTCCAACATACTATAAAAAAGTGTACAGATTTGAGAAGGAAATGACTCAAGAATCCAAATATGTATGATATTATTTTTTCCCAAAATATGTTAATTTTTTGAGGAACATCATAAAAAAATGGTAATTTAAACTCATTTTTTTTTTGGGTCCTATAAAAAAAATATAGAAAGTTTTATAAAAATTGCTTTTCGTTTTGTTATTCCAGCGTCATAGTTCTAGGGTCAGTTATTTCCCCTTTTTCAAATGCTGCAATATTATCAAATTATTTGCCAAGGAAAGGCCAAAAAATCGTATCGTGATGTTTTCAATTTGGGAACAACGCCAAGATTGTTCAAAAGTTGCACATTAAATCACAATTTTTATGATTTTTAAGCAAAAATGAAAAACTAAATAAAATACCCACCCTAGATTTTGATATTGCTATCTCACAATACATTTCATTTCTACCTGTTGCTGATAGGATTTCGAGTAACTGGGAAATGAAATCACGAATTATCGCCGAAAGTGAACACAGAGAAAATAGCCATTTTATCCAAAATATTGTTCCCGTTTCGCTACAAACTATAGCCTTATTCCAACAACACAAGCGTGTCCATCTCTCTTATTCTTCACACGGCTTCTGCACCAGGTCAAAATTCATTCATTGGATACTTATGATCAAAATTCAACAATTTACGATGCTCAAATCGTGATGAAATTAAAATCCCATTCTGTATGCAAAAGCATCTCACGTGGGCAACCATTTAACAATTGGCTGACAAGTTACCATGGTATGCGTCATCGAATCGATGCATCAGGGCTGTTTCTGATGCGCTCATTACTTCCCAAATTTCGCACACGCACCGAATAGCACAGACGCATATTGGATTGTATACTGAGAAATTTTTACTTCCGCCTTTTTGCAGTTCAGCCCCATGTGATTGTTTGGTCAAAAATGTGTAGCATAGTAAACTAAAATGATGAACAAAATATGGAAAAAATAAATATATATAGATTCTGTTAAATATATGGGAAAAGAAAGAAAACATGTTTAATGCCATTTTTAACATGAAAAAAAAAAAAAATATAAAAAACTGTTGTTTTTTTTTTTTTCATTTCATAAGTTCTGAGATTAACCAGCCCCTTTAAGTACATGAATTTCTACGATTTTAAATTAAATTTGCAATTCATTTAGGTACAGTCCCAACTTAAGTGGCTGGCGGACATTGAAGCCTGGGTGCGAAGAACTGCTTCTCTTTATTATGGGACTATATGATTGCTTAAATTTATAAAGCAACTTAATTTTAGGTCATTGACCTAAAGTGGCCGCAATCAAGTGATGCAAGATGTTGCAGCCCCGTTTTTGACCACGTCAGGTTGACTTCTAAGGTTGGTCAGCATGTAGAAGTTTATCCAAGATTGATTCCAGTTAAGCAAAAACTTGTTTGGACAAGTCAAGACTAAGAGGCTCTTCAAAGATTTAGTTACTTTAAGTACAAGTACCAGATCCGCAAACTTCCTGCTGCTTTAGGTCCATATGCGGTCAAGATTAGCATTACTCTATTCATGCGCACTTCAAAAAACCCAGCGTGTTTGGCTCCACCAAAGTGGTTATGACTGTATTCACAACTGAAACAGATCAGAAGAAACTTGACTGTGTGGCTCTCTCAAGCATCACTTTATACACTAGCTTGGGCTTTTCAGAAGTAGTGCCTCCATGCAACAGGACATCATTAAACTAGGAAGAAAATCGCCCCATATCAATGTAGTAGATATTCGAATGTTCCTATACTGGTGCGAAGAAAGGCCTTTGTACACTTTCCGGCTTCTGTAGGAGATGTGGCCAATATTCCGGATTCATTATTCAACACCAACTTTCTACCCTTTATATTAGTAAATTACTGTCTTTGTCAGCATTACCCGGACTCAAGATAAACCGACATAGATTTTCAGTTCTGTTTAATAAGGAATGTTGAATGAACGTCCCACTGGAAGAAGATTTTTAGTCCATCTTGGGATCTTCTGTCTTCTCTCTATTTGTTGCTGATGAACCCTTGAGCCATTGGATAAAGCTTTTCTTCCAAGCTGGTTTTGGCCCAACACGATATGACGTCCATTAAATTATGCACCTCAGCTTATAGTTCTTCCAGAGCTTCAATGGTTACAGGAGATTCCGAAGACGTACGATGGTACCCAGTTAGAGCCTTTAGACACTTCTTACACCATTCTGCCTTCTTTCGAAAATCTTGGATTCTTCGTTTCTGACCTCCTTTTTCTACAACAAACCTCACAAACCTGCAACAAGCAAAGTTTACATTCGTGTCACTCCCTCGCTCTGACACTTTGAAGTGAAATCCTCCTTACTGTACAGTAACAACATCGCTTTAACCCGCATGCCTCATGATTGAAGTCAGGGCACCTTCCGGGTTTTTCACTTAGGAGTAAACGTTTGAATTATGGAATCAGCAGGATGGAGGATGCCAACACGGTCTAAAAACATTTTTATGAATAACGTCCTTCCAAGTTATCAAACTGGGTCGACCATCCTGTCAACCAAGTAATTCAGAGTAAAGAAAGGATCTAATCATCATTATTATGCTCATAAGGTGAGGAGTGCCAGTTTATGTAAGACAGACTGGCTATGATTCTGTGTTTATATTGTTATAATTTGCCAGCATATTGAATGTATATGACTTTACATTGGGGCAAAAATTATTTTCCAGCTTCCATAAAAATTTCAAATGGCGAGAAACCCCACAGCAACTGAGATACCGGCTCCAATTCCCACTTAGTGACCAGTGTGGCAGTCATGCACTAGTTGGATCATTCGTAATGAGATAATACATGAAAATACTAATAAAATAAATAATATAACTTTTGTAAAGCGCATACGACAGGCGGTTTCAATGCGCTGTACTGTAAACATACAATCAAAACACAAATACATGATATCCAAAACGTTAAAAACAGATTACTTTAATATTACATTTTAAAAAAAAAAAGGAAAAAGCCTGCTACCAGTCAGGACCGTTCCTCCATACACACGTCGTGGTCAGTATTTAAAAGATAGACAATATAATAATACAATCATAATTAAACCACCGGTCATATACACCAGTGTAGGTAAACTAATTATTAAAAAACCAACTTATCAAGCAAGTATAGGAAACACAAGTGCTGGAAAAGGTTATGGGGATTAAGCTGAATTATAAACAAGTGAGTCTTGAGGCGCGACTTGAACTGAGCAGTGGTGGAAGAGTTCTTAATGAAAATGCGGGGATGTGAATCCACAGATTGGGTGAAAGACGAGAAATCCTTCCATACGTTGCGTCTTGCAAGAAATGTTCAACAGAGCAAATGAGTTGAAGATGATCTTAGAGTTCGAGAGGATTATAACGTGCAATGAGATCAGCTAGGTAGGCAGGACGGAGCTTCACCGATGAGTATTTGAAAAGTCAAAGGAGATTGTTATAGACAATCCTTCTCTATCGACGCCAGTGGACGTGGGGACACAAGACAGGCGTGATATGTTCGATTTCCGTAAGCGTAACAACACGGGCAGCCATATTTTGGACACGTGACAGCTCCTTAGACAGTTTTGATCAGGTAGACCCAGCAAGGTGCTGTTGCAAATGCCACCTAGAACTGATGAAGGCGTGGACTAGTTTTTCTGTATTGTAGATCTGGATAGCGACGAATTTGCCAATCCTGTGAATAGCGTACGAAGCGGCGACGACAGTGACGTCATTGACATGGGTGATCATGGTATAAAGATTTTCGTCAACCCACCAGCACCCAAAAGTCGCGGCTTGGAGAGGAAATAGATATGACTCACAGAAAAATTGTGAGATTCTTATTCATGTATGTATACTTACGAAGGATCCCAACTAGTAACCCTCACCAGGCCCTTCCCCGCAATTGGAGCCTTGGGGAAGGTACAAACATCGAGCAAGGAATTATGGGTTCCTCCAGTGACGATAGGATTGGGCGCACCGCATGCCGTTGTGGGACTTGATACCAGTCATGGGAAGTACCGAAATTTTTAATGTGGCATAAGGGTTGTCAAGGGCTTTTTGCAACACAAAAAATGCACTAGTTGGATCATTGTACGTATACCTACATGAATATAGAAAGTTTTTGTAAAATTTTTTCCTTCACAATTTTGCTGGTGAGTATATAGTTAATTGCAAGGGACATTCCATCACTCAAACGCTTGTCTGTCTTATATTGTGAATACACAAATCTTACCAAGCTTATGCAAAGGAAATCAAACTTGTCTGATATTTAGTAGAAACAGCTTGTAAATTGGGTATTTTATTATGTTAGAGGCATGGTGGGTTTAGCCTTCTAATGAACTTGTTACTTTTATAGGATTTTAATTGATTTAAAGTGCCTGGTTGTCTTTTCAGGTGCGCCTGGATGGGGTATTGCATGGTATGTGAATGAGTACATAATTCCTGTCCTTAATTGAAGAGAAATGTGAATAAACATTTCTTGTGATGGTGGAAACGCTGATAGCTGTGCAGGCTAACTACATCCCATTCTACATCCACCCAATGATAAGGGGAGGGCTACTCCAGCAAACTGAGCCCAGAGAAACAAGGTAAGGGTTGCATGACCTTGATTATTACGGGGTCATCCATTGCCAATTCAACAAATCGAGCACACCAACACCATCATGGAGTTATTTCTTTTTTGGTCGTTTTGAAAGTATTCATGAGAAACTGAAATTCTGAAAAAATTTGAGCTCTGTACCTCTTTTCGGTTTTTTCCACGATAAAGCAATTTAAATTGAGGGGGGTGTCACCTCAAAAACATTGTACCAGTGTGTGAAATTCAATATTCAGAGGGCCATAAGTAAAGAAGTACACCCCGCAAATCCTTCAATCTTGGTATTCTGGATAACCTTTGCTGCAGATGGCAAATATGTGAACAGAAAAAATGCACCTTGCCCCAATTTTTAAAAGTTTAATATACAGGGGTCAAAAATGGCCCTCCAAACCCACTCGGACCATACTTTGGGGGGGGGGCCATAAGTCAAAACGTAAAGTGTTATAACTTCCAAATTTGGGCTGGAGATAGTTAATCTTAAATTACTACCCTGGTACAATTTATACTTCTATCAGCTTCGTTGGAAGAGATATAAGCTGTCGCCAAAAAGTAAAATTCCAATTTGACCTTGACTTGGCCCCCCCCTAAAAACCATGTCAAGCCCTGAACATTCAGCACCAAAGTCTGCTTGAAATAGGTTTTTGAGGGGTCAGTATAATCAATTAGAATAAAATAAGTATTAAAATTCCTACAAACAAGACACCCAGCTGAAATTTAGTCCATACCTAGATCAGGGGCTAATAAGGTGATGATATTGATTTCATTCATGTTAGAGTTCTACAAGGTCAAAAACTTGGATTCAAAGTCTTAAAACTGCACTTGAGACCCAGGGTTCAAAGTTCAGACTTCGGGTACATTTTTCAATGGGAACTTTGTTGATATTAGTTGAAAGTTTAGATTCTTTGGAAGCCTGTTTTACTAAATATGGCAGTTAGAACACCATGTGAACACTTTGCACAACAACTCAGCAGGGGCCCCTCTAAACATATTTCAAGCAGAATTTGGTGCACAGTTTTCCGACATTGATTCTTAGGGGGGTCAAGTCAAGGTTAATTGGACTTTTTGCTTTTGTGCGAAAGCTAATTGCTCTGCGAATAAGCTGAATAAGTATAAGTAAAGTTGTACACAAGGTAGATATCAAGATAAGCTTTAACCAGGCCAAATTGAAGTTATATCACTTTTACTTTTTTGACTTATGGCCCCACAAAGTATGGTCCGAGTGGGTTTTTGGCTTTTTTCCACCAGTATTTTAAATTGGGGCAAAGGTTGCATTTTTTTCGTGAAATATTTGCAATATGCAGCCAAAAGGGTATCTAGAAGCAAAGTTTGGATTGAAGGTCTGATGGGTGTAGTTCTTTACTTTTATGGCACTATGAATATTGAATTTCACACCGGTACATGTTTTTGAGCAGGTTGACCCCAAATTTAAAATGCTTTTGTAGTGTGAAAATGAAAAGAGTGTACCAGGCTCACAATTTTCAGGATTTAGTTTCTTATGAATATCTTTCAAATACACCCAAAAAAGGAAGAAATCCATGGGGTGATGGTGTACTCGATTTGTTTGAATTGGCATGGAATGACCATACTGACCATAAGGCACTTTATTGCTAAAAACCAGAAAGCTTGTCTTTGCCACAGTTCTGATACACAACTTGCAATCTTGTAGAGGTTTTGTCATGCTTGTAACATTTCATTGAGTAAGTCACATAAAAACACAAAATGTTAACAACCTGATATGTGCACAGTATCAACGTGTTGTTTTGACATGATCGAAAAGTGTGGGGATTTGGGCAAGAAAAGGTATAATGCCACTTCATTGAGATAGCGAGGCGGCATAGCTAACCTATCGGGCATTGTGTGATAAAAGCATGAAATTTGGCCAACAGATGTAGGAAAAGGAATACTAACAGATTAAGATATGAGCCATCGCCAATTTGCAACCCCGTTGGCCAATTTTCCAAGATGGCCACCAAAATGACAATTTTAGGAATATTTTGCTAATAGTCAACACGTGACTTTAAAGTGCTATACTAGTCATAAAATATGCTACTGAATGTTACAATGTTTGTCCAACACAAAAGGCCATGCAATATGTGCCCCTGTCGGCAATTTTCCAAATGGCCGCCGAAATGCCCATTTTAGGCATTTTGCTAATATATCAAACACCCACCTTTTACTGACTATCTAAACTGGACATAAAAACCTGTAGATATCTTGTAAATTGATCGTCTAATTTTTTAAAAAAAATAAAAAAAATTTAGTAAGGTTACAATATATTTCACCGTATATTAACGGCGGTTACTTAATTTGATAAGGAACAGGCCCACCAAATAAGTGGATTTCCGAGTTAGTCTCGGAAGTAGACTTACCCTGAACTAATATGCTCACGCTGTTCGAGGACAACGAGAGTGAAACCGCCAGCCCACGGGGCTCATATTCCTTCATGTAGTTTGTGATGAAGGAGTGTTTGCGCGCCAGCCAAGCTATGGTATAAGATCTGTTCTAGGCGCGAGCCGACGGTGAAAGCAGCCGAACTTGCAAGGATCGGTGGACATGAGGCGTGGCACCGCACCGCCGTTCACCGCATTGGCCTGATTGATAATCTCGCCGACCCATCATGCCAGGGTTTCTTTGGAAGCAGCCTTATGCGGAGGTCGTGTATCACAAACAGTGCTCACCATACCACGACGGGCCTATTGTACGGGCGAAAGTAATATTTGGTTGCTCTTACCGGACCCCAAAGCGGTCTCCCTCACGGAAGACCACGACATTCCAGTAAAGAAAAGTGGTGGAGAGCCCTGAAGCAGGTCGTTCATTTTTCTAGAGAAAACCCGGGCGGAAATGGAGAGTGGCACGGAAACGTCCAAAAACATGAACTTCCCCACGACAATGCGTGCAATTGGGAGGCGCGACGAACTGAGCAATTGCCAGCTAGGAAATTAGGTTAAAGATGTAACGGAGCCAGACTGGGCTCCGTACGAGCGCCAGTCAAACTCAGTAAGGCGTTGCAGTCCCACCCAGGCATAACTGGCCTCGAAGGCGCCTGGTGTTAAACATGCACAAGTAGAAGGCGGGTCAAGGATTCATCACCTTTCCGAACGCCCCAGGGGCCATCCTTGGTGAATAGAAGTTGTACCGCCGACCCCCTGTAATTCTTGATGTGCAGTACCACTGAGAGGGGGGTCAAAGGGGATAATTGACCCAGGGCCCGGGGTCCTAGGGTGCCCGGAGGTTCCTAGGGGCCCATTAAAAAAATAAAGTCAGGCCCTGCGGTTGGACAAAAGTCAGGAGGGGAGAGAAAGTGAGAAGATGGGATTGATGGAGAGGATCACAAGAGATCGTTTCCCCTCCTGTGACAATGATACCTACTTACGTTGAGAAAATACTCTATACATTAAGAAATTTCACCAATTTTTTTCGAGTACGCACGGTTAATAAATATAGTGCAGGGCCTCTCTTGGTTGAGAAATTACACCAAAAACAATAATTTTTTTTTTTTTTAGCCAAATCGGCATTTTTACTTCCGGTAATATTTTAGGACGTCTGGACCCCCCCCCTTTCACCCCGTCTGTATTTCAGGAAAATTGCCATTGGTAATTACGAAAAAATGATCCAAGATATGTTTTGATATTTAAAAAATAACAAAAAATACAAAAAATACTGCCTTCAAATAATTTATGCCATATTTTTACTAGCAATATTGCTGAATTAATTTTAAAAACATAATTATTTAAAAAAATAATCTGATTTGTCAAAGGTCAGAGTCCTAAAAAGTCGCAAAATTTTCCCACAATGTATCAAAAAGGATGTAATGCCGATTTCGGCTTATTTGTTTTAAAAAAAACGGTGGTCATGAATTATAAAGAGGACTACATACCAATTTCAAGGCTTCTGCGCTTCGTGCCTGCACCCACCCCGGCCGATTTAGATATGAACTCTCCTGAACACTTTTTAAGTATTATTTGAAACAAACTACTAAACAAACGATATTTTACTTTTTAAAAAAACGCTATATCAGCACCTCTAGCATTAAAAGTGAAACATTACACAATTTACTTTGTTTCTATCCAATTTTCATGAGAACATGTGTTTTTGGAAAGTGAACATGCAAGGCTTCCGCGTTTCGCGCGGAGAGGGACACCCCACCCAACCCCCTGGGCAGTCTCCATAAACAAAATATGAATATTCAAACAAAACACCCATTAAAGTTGCATCGATCAACTAAATTATACGATCCCACACCCCCCGCGCGGGTCATGACAGTTCGCAGCCATCTGCAACTTCACCCCCCACGGGGTGGCTGGAAAAAACGAAGTGGTAAAAAGGGGGCCCGTAACTTCAATATTCCCCCGGGCCCGCAATTTCTCTGGGCGGCCCCTGTTGCTTGTGTTCGTGGCTAGGCCACTACTGAATAAAGGAATCACGGAAGTATGCAAGCTGGAGAACAGAGGCAGTGGCCGGACATTTTTTTTAGTCCTGCGCCACTTGTGAAGGACCCGTCACCGTCCAAAATAAGTGACGTGTGTGGACCTTCACCAGCCCCTGGCCGCCAGATTGGCAGCGTACGAGAAAGGCCCTGCGTCTGGAAGCATTTCCTGACAGCGGCCACGCTGTCACAGAAAGCGTCGCCAGACTCATCTGGACATCCGCAGTTGAGTCCAAGGAAATGAGAGTCCGGGGGGAGCGTCCGCGATGTCCCTGCAAGCAGGTCACCAGCGGACGAAACCACGGATGACGACGCCAGAAGGGGACACGCAGTCGACCCTACCTACCATGTCTACCACTCGTGGGATCGGGAGAAGGCGTAAGCTTTCCAATCACCAACCAGTCAAGAGAGAGAGCATACGACGCCCACGCTCCGGGGATCGCGTCGTCGGGAGCAGTGACGTCGGAAGCTTGGATTTTCTGGTGGATTCGAAACAGATCTATCATGGGGATCGATCAAACACCCGGAAGATCTGACGCGCTCCCGGTGTAAGAGATGGACCACTCCACCAAAAGTGGTTCCCGCCAATGGATAGGCAATCCACAGTGACATTGTAAACGTCCGCGTAGTTGGACAGACGTTAAGTGATCCCTCCTCGCTATGCCACCACTGTTTAGGTGTCTCGTGTGGAGGCAAGGAGTGGGGATCTTGTTCCACCCTGCCGGTTAATGTACGACACCACAGTGGTGTTTTGCATGATTGAGGAACTTGCAAAAACCGGCCACATCGTCCTGAAAAGATCCAGAGATAGAATCACTGCTCAATTCCATGACATCGATGTGAAGAGGACTGATTCCGGGGCCCCGACCCAGCTTTGCACGAAAACAGTCTCGTTCCCGAAGTGACCGCCACGGGCATGTGACCGGGATGGAGGGAACTCCACGCCCCGGAGGAGATTGGCGGGGCAACTTCCACCAGGATAAAGCGTCCCTCACGATCACAGTCATCGGAACCAGTGGTTTACGCTGTCCGTGGACGGGGATAGTGCGCCAGAAGGTGCAGCTGGATTGGGCGCATAGAGCGGACAGTAAGGCAAGATGTCCACAAGGCGGGCCATGAGTCCCAGAACCTGGAGGCCAAGCCCAAAGCACGAGCTTGGTGGGCACCAGAAAGAAGAGTAGGCATTGAAGACATTGGCTAAATGCTCCCTCATTTGAAATCAAACCATTGAGCCAGATCCAGCTGCGCTCCCAGGAAAACTGGGAACTGGTGGCTGAGTTGGATTTCGACTAGGTTCACGATGACCCCAACTTCGGACCTCCTGCACACCCCCTTGGTTGGGCGAGAGCGAGTTCTCATCGGGCTATGATCAAAAATCATCCATGTGATAGATACAAAGGTGGGACAACTGCCGTCTGAGAACCAAGCCAACGGTCTTGACCACGCGAGTGAAGACTCGTGGCGCGTGGACAGGCGGAACGGGATACACCGGAAACTGTACGCTTCATGTTCTATCTGGATGCGTAACCAGACTTGATTCTCCCAGTTCGATTGGAGGTAGGCATCATTGAGATCCAGAGACGTTGCCCAACCAGTTCTTGATTGGGAACGGAGAGCAGTGCCAATGCTATATCAATTTTTTTCGGTTTGCACTGAAGACATTGAGCGGCTTCCGATTGAGTATGAGCCGCAATCCCGTCTTTTTTGGGAGCTAAAGAAGCTCAACCAAAAGCCCCTCGAAATAATCTAGGGGGATGGGAACAATTGCCTCCTTGCGTCGAAGGTCTGCTATCTCTTGAAGCAGGGCCTGACGCTTGGATCTGCAGGGAGCCGCGTGACCCTCTTGACAGAATGACGGGGAGGAGGAGCCGTGAAATCCAGACGGTAACATCGGGAGGACCATACACTCCTTAAAGCAGTAGAGGGATTGTGCGATAGCGCGCATGTCTGTGTGGTCCAGGTTGGTTAGGTTTTTGTTTTTCATTCTTGGTCAAAAGTTTAAGTCCGATTTAACCAGACTTGGGGTGAGGTGCAATAGGGGTTATTTCAATGTGGATGATGATCCACAAGGTAATGGACCAAGGTCCAAAGGTCATCGGATTGTCATGTTGAGGCTGTCATCGTGCCAGGGGGATGACGCAGTTTACTAGTCGTTTTTTACTACAAAGATAAGAAAACGAAAGTTTGTATTGAAAAGAGTGACGCCTCTACCCTTTTAGATGTTGAGTTCAAAACACATGGCCATCAGTATATGGTTCCAATTAAAAATGGCTGTTACAGGCTAGAAACATGCCAGTATGTTTTACCTTCTTGAGTAAGATCTGTGAAGGCTACTTAGCATACCACAAACTATATGTGAAAGTAGTTTTATACTGATCTGTAGTAAGATCGTAAATAACCAAATAACGCAAGTTTACTATTCTGTACTTACAAAGATATGATAAGGAAAACGAAAGTTTGTATGAAAAGTGTGACGCCTCTACCCTTTTAGATGTTGAGTTCAAAAGTATGGCCCTCAGTATTGGTTGCCCAATTTTAACAATGGGCTGTACAGGCTAAAAATGCAGTATGTTTTACTGGTAATATCTGTG
>JAMKCH010005558.1:25000-33449 GCA_023653785.1 Ophioderma brevispina
TACAAATGTGTTGAGTTAGAAACGTGTTATAAAAACTTCTGAAATAGGGTATGTAGGCTTGTTAAGGAACAACAAAATTATCTAAATTAATATTAAAAAGTTCAAATAACCTGAATATGAATTTGGGGTTTAAGAAGGAATAGTGTTAGTAATTTTGATTTTCAAAATTTTGTTCAAAATGTATGAATATTCAAATAAGACTGCTATGCTTGGAGCGCCAGTGACCAGTCATGCATAATTGCCAACACAGAGAACCGATTTCTGCATAGTAGGGACTCTGACTGTGTTGAAATGCTTGCTGGATAAACGTTAGCCCCGATTTACTTCAAATATCCAAAACTTGGTAAGGGTGATAGAGTGAGGTGGCACAATGTTCTTGTGTGCTTTGGATGCATTATTGAATATTCCAGGAATTTAATTAGCTTAATGCATATTTTTCAGACATTTCGGTTGTTAAACTAATGTGAATGCTCTGCGGGCTAAAATGCTAAGGCCCGATTTACTTCAAAATTGGTAGGGTGCTAGAATGAACAAGGTCCTCCAATATTATGCGTAGCTTTTGGCCGCATTTTTTGCATTTTCGTGAATTTTATGTAGACTTTTGCATATTTTCAATCATCAGTTAACCTTTAGAACTGCGTAAGCTCTACTCTACTGGCAGATGCTAAGCCTGGTTTACTTTAACTTGGTAGGTGATTAGAGTGAGGTGTGAGTAGATTTTGGCTGCGTTATTGCACATTCAGAATTTAATGAGCTATTTGCAAATTTTCCAACCACAATTTGGTTTAAACTTTTAAAATGCTCTCGGGCTAACACTGCCTATTTACTTCAAACTGGTCATTTTTTACAACACTTTCTCCAGTGCATTTTGTTACTCTTTCTAATCATCACTGCCAAACACTTAATCTCAAAGCAAGTGCTTCACAAACCAGGCAACACTTGTGGTTCGAGAAGAACCGCATTGTTTTAAGAGCACCTCATTTTCCAAATATTTTGAGATTTTTGTTTTGCACAGTTGACATTGGTCTTCTTCGTTAGCGTGTCCACATGGTCATTAGGTAACTTGCTTTTGGGCCCCACTTTTTTTTTAGAGGGGGCGGATTGGGAACAGGCAGGGGTTAACCTACTCTTTATTCGACACTGGACTGCGAGTTACACGTACAGTTGTGACACTCTGTACACGGGTCCGACGGCTAACGTCCCCTCCGAAGGACGGGATGCTTTCATGAGTCATTTGCTCAATCAAGTGAACCATGGAGGGGACCGGTATTGTGTTGTATTCAGCCTAGTCTGATAAACACTTGGCAGTAAATATTGCTTATCTAGTAGATGATAGTTATGTTATCAACTTCACTTAGCACTCTCCAATTGCACAGTTGGGGTGTCCTTGATTTGGACATTCAGTGCTGCTCTATAGTAATATACAATTTTTGGTTTTCCACTTGACATTACTTGGGTTCATTTCAAATTTTATGCTTTCAATAGCAGGGATAGTTTCAAGTCTTTTCAATTTCTTAAGACTCAAGTTGTGGGAGATATTAGTCTGAACAATAATTTTGTCAGAATACCTTTTATTCAACAAACATCAAAGAAATATATTTGTTGTTGCCAAATCATATACAATGTTGAATTCTGCGGGATATAGATTGTCACAAAACTATGATCAGGCCTTAGCCTCAGCCTTTTTAATGTGTTTCTTTTTTAATGTAGCAAATTAATATAGTGTAAAAAGACAATGACTACATAGTAATTTGTTTTTCACACTATAGTTTTATTGTCATATCAAATAAGATATAATATCACATACTTATCCATGTTACACTTGATCTTGGAAAAGTTTGTATTGCAATGTGGAATGTTTTTAGTTATGTTTTGAAAAAAAACCCAACTTTGTCATGGATGGTATCGTGAAGTGGTAACAGAATTACAAGAAACAGTTAACAGATTTGACACAGAAATTAAAAATTAAATTAATAGTTAGGGCGATACATCAGCATCTACAGTAGTACTTTGTGGAATCAATCACAATTTAGAGGAGGAAATTGTTATTTTATGAGAGCTGTTATAAACATGACTCAAAACGTATGGTGCAGGTTTATTATTTCCCATTCTGTACTACATTGTTTGAAAATCAAGATAGGCTACATTATAACGCAAATCTTACCGCAGGCCTCAAAGCTACTTACATGAAACAATCTGTCTCAAACAAGTCAAAATGTAGAATATTGTAGCCTACTCACAAGTACAAAATTTTAAATAAAATTGAAAGTTTTGTTTGTATTGTGAAGAACCTGTGTTGATTATAAAAAAAGTTAAACAAGTTTTAAAAGTTTCTTAAAACTGTTATTTTATTCTTTTGACCTACGTATAACTGCATTATGGCTACATGATAATTCACATTATTATCAGGGCTATTATAGCTATTAGCCCGTTTCATTTGTTTGCTTTTTTATTTAGGGAAAGTATTTTCTAATCAAAAGAGGCTTTTCCACTGCACTCATTCTCGTCTAAATTTACCAAAGTATACTGAACTAAAATATGTTTGCTTGCCCACAAACCAGGGTAAACTTATAATTGCATAGAAATGTGTCTCCCTGTATGGAGGCTGACTCTAGGTGGATATAAATCATTAGCGTGTCATATGAAGTGCAACTTAAAGGCACTATCAGGATTGGCGTAAATCAGGAAAATCGAAAAAAACTCATCAAATCAGATTTTTGCATGTCGGGCCAACGTATAGTATCTAACTTTACCCTGCAAATGATACGACCAAAAGCGACCTAACATGGACAAAATTGGATGTTTTAGTCAGTAGTGTTTGAATGGAGGATTTATATCATTGAAAACTGCCGTTTTCATCGTTAGTCTAATTCTTTCCGTTGGAAAAGGTAACATATGAGAATTTCTACAGGCTTATCTTCACTTTAAGTATATTCCTGCAAATTTGAAATTTGGACTCTGTTGGATATAAATCACTGTTCATGTCTTTAATGATGCAATAAGCAACATGGGTTTGGCTCCCTTTAACCTGCACTGTGTTAACTTGAACAGCCCAAATTCTCTCACTCCAATTAGTCATAAGTGGCCTTACAAACAAACTGCTATCTCAGAGTGTATTGAGTTCATCCCACAATGCACCAGTTTTGGGACATTTCACCTCAATAATGTCATGTGATGCCAGCATGGGATTCCCCAAAAATCCCATTCTTAAAGGGGACCTGTCATGCAAGTATTGGTGGCGCTTTCACATTACTTCTGTGTATTTTAATAAAGTGATCACCCTTTCCAGGTTTATATCATAAAAAAATTGTATTAATGTGCAATTTTCTATTGTAAATAATATATAAAGGTATTTTAAAGGATGTTGTTGTCTTTGAATGGCATCATATTATAGGCTACTGCATCATTGATGCGCTGGTTTGATAGATTTGCGCCACAGGCAAGCACCCTAACCACTAGGCCACGCTCTCCTAAAGTTGCATTGGTAATTGGCTAGTAAACTATATCTGCAAATGGTAGAGATTGGAATTCTCTAGGTGTCGCAAAAGAAGGAATTTTCTAATTAGAGTAATTAATATCGGAGATCTCCGATTATAATTCAATGGCTGCTGGAAACGTCCTTCCAATATGAAATGTAAGGTGCCACTATTTCATCATGAACGGACATAAGATTAGCTTTCCAGCTCCGCCGTTAAATTACAACCGGGATCCCGATTCTAATTACACAATCGTTTCTTTTCTGACAACTATGCTTTTTGAGCATTGTCGTTCGCAGGTATAGTTTACTAGACAATTACCAACACAACTGCAAAAATGGCACTCTTAATTGATTGATTGATTGATTGATTGATTGATTGATTGATCTTATGATAATAGAGTACAGAGAGAAGTTGAGAATCTCATTGTGCAGGCTCGGGAATTCCTTAGCTGAGACTTGCCCTGTATAGTTGTTAGTTGATGTGATTGTTTCCGAAACTTTTCACGAGTGGATGAATATTGATTAATACTTTTGAAAGTTTGGAACTGCTTTTCGGGTGATCTTACCAGCCAGGAGGCTGTGTACTTTTAAAAGTTACCAGCCCGATGTATAACTTACCCACCTCTGGCGTTCGGGTGAGTACAATGTACAGCCCTAAATGTACATCAACAATAAATTCATGTATGTTATGTGTCTTTGATTGCTTCAACTTTTTATGATTTACAAGAGTGAAAAAGTATGTTACCATTAATCAAATTTGTTTCTCTGTCCCTTACTTCCTCCCCCCCTCTCTCTCTCTCTCTCTCTCTCTCTCCCCCCCTCTCTTACCCCTATCTCTTTCCTTCTCTCCCTTTCCTCTCTACCTTTTTCATACAGGATGTGGTAATCTATGCTGGACCAGTGAGTAAGTACAATCATTGTTTGATGTTAATTACTCAGTATAGTGACATTTTTAAAGATTACTAGATAAAGCTGTTCTCTGGTTGAGCTGTTCAGGGGATGTGTGGATGCTGTCATATCTGTATGTGATTATTGATGGTAAAATTATGTGCAGCACATTGAGGATACACTGGCACTAAACTGACAAATAGACATACAGCAATGGCATCTCAAAATCTACACTAAACAGCTGATTGTGGTTTACACTAGTACATAATAAACCAGTGGGTGTTTTGAATCAATCCCATGATGCATAGCAATGTGCCTATACCATACTGTACTAAACATATGTCAGTACTTAGGGATAAAAAGTGTTCCAAAAGTTTAAGAATCACAAGATATTTCATAATCATGCTAAAAATTCCCTAAGTGGGCTAAAATGAGCATTAAAGTTGGGGGTTTTATGTGTTAAGAATAGGATTTTTGTGGGATCACATGACCTTATTGAGGTGAAATTTCCCAAAACTGGTGCATTGTGGGATTGACTCAAAACACCCTCTGAGAATAAACAAAGATCAATAATGTCTGCCAGTAACAAAAATACAAATTTTGATGATTTTGTCAATGTTTCAGATCAGCAAGTCACTGTTTGCTGTCACATTACACCCAACATGCAGTATGCAACCTATGGCAACTGCTACTACTTTTCACGGCATATGTGGTCCAGTGGATCTACTATGAGAGCCAAAACCTGCATACAAATCTAATAGTCCTAATATTTTTTGTGCAAGATTGAATTTTCACCTATTGTGCACTCTTTCTCTATGGAAAATTAACAATGTTTGCTACCTCACCGACATTATGTCATTGTGATGTCATAAAGGGTATGCTGGTACTTATTTTGGCATCAATGGAAAGAGATGACCATAGCTATCTATTGGTATAAAAATAATAGGTATCAAGACCCCAATAACAAATTTCTTAAGGAAGTTGATGTGCTGCATAAAAGGCTTGGTAAGAATATGGAAACCTGTGATCACTATAAATTTGACTAGCTAGGTTTGGTCTAATGCACTAGGTTGCTAAAACTTCCAGATGAAAGTGGATCTTTATATCTCATTAGTTTTGTTTTACCTTCCAGATGGAAGCCTTTGTGATCTCCACTACATAAGGTTTTATTGTTTTACCTTATAGATGGAGCCTTTGTGAGTGGAGGAGCATATCAGCTGCCAGCCAGATGAAGGTTTGATAAATTTGTTGAGTATCGAGATGCTGTCCTTGAACGTCATGTGAGCTCCAGAAAGCCTGTTGACTCTGACATGGACCCTGCTGATAAACTCCTGATAAAGTTTTAAAAAAAAAAAAAAAATAAAAAAAATCCATGTGAGTAGACACTCCGCTGCCAGTCTTGTTTGATTGCTCACTGAGCACCACATGGGTGATGGGAGGGAGTATGGGGAGAACGTGGGATAGGGGTTTTCTGGGAGGGGTGGGGTATTTAGGTGGATGGGCAGGGTGTAGGGAGGGGGACAGGCAGGGGTACTCGTGGCGGGGTGGGGTGTCTCAGGAGGGGTGGTTTGTTCTAACAAGTGATGGAGA
Organism: Ophioderma brevispina; assembly: GCA_023653785.1. Taxonomy (NCBI): domain Eukaryota; kingdom Metazoa; phylum Echinodermata; class Ophiuroidea; order Amphilepidida; family Ophiodermatidae; genus Ophioderma; species Ophioderma brevispina. The sequence goes on from JAMKCH010005558.1 coordinate 30,957, forward strand.
TGGATTGGGGTGTGGTGTTTTGGGAGGTTGGGGGTGTGGTGTCATGGAGGGTTTGGGGTGTCAAGTGAGGGGGGCCGGATGGGTGTCGGGGAGGGACGGGTGGGGTTTCCTATTGTAAGACATACATTGTAGTTGCCTTTATATTCGCATGTTAATGATCGCGACATTCTGCAGGGCCATATTTTACGCATCGAGTAAATCCGAGTTCCACCTATTTTTTTCTAAATATAGCTTATAAAATAATTTTTCAAAGTAAGGTTTAATTTATTTTGAAAATGTTGAGAATATGTAGAAATTTTGGTTAAAAACTACTTCCTGAAGTTTGAATACCAGGCTTTGGCGGATATTTTTATCTGAGAAACTTGCACTCGATTACTGTCATTTTTTTTCTCCTACAGGCTACACTCATAAGTACCTTGGATGGGAGATCAATGTTGTGGATGATGGTTCGCTTCCTAAAACTAGTGGTTCCATTCTTATTAGGTCAGCATGTGTTGGCAATGATCATGATTGTGATTGCAGTTCACTACATCTGTCAGGCCAGAAAGGCCGTCTTGTTCCAAACCACCGGCCTTGAATTTGGACATTATCTCTATCATATTTAAACATACATTACCCATGTTGATATAAAAATGGATCGATTAAGCGCAAATTAATTGGTCAAGCTAGGTTGCCAAAAATATTGGGTGAGGACGCAGTGGAGCCCCAATAGTTTAACAACTCATAGCGAGGCACCCCATTAATATTGGGCGTAATCATCCAATTTTATCATTATCATGTTTTGGATCCGATATTCAAACAACTTTTGGACTCTCAAAACATGATAATGTGAAGAATTGTTCTTGCTTTGTTTAGATAACAGCAAATATTGATATGTATACTACTGTGGTTTCCTAATAAACGCCCCTGCTCTAATAAAAGCACACCCCCCTACAATTTTGCGGAAAACAACATCAGGAAATGAGTTAAGTCACCAAAATCACCTGATTAATGGCGGGGACTGTCGTAATCCATCATAATCGCTGTTGTGCACAGTTATATTAGTTTAATTAGTATGGAACTTTGACCTCGGGGGTGCGAAAAACAGCGGCCCCCGGCTTTTTTTATTTTTGGTAATCAGTGAAAATAAGGTGCTGTAGGTGATTTTAGCAGGATTTTTGACTTCCATTTTGGACTGTAATAACCGCCCTCCCTTTTGATAAAAGCACCGCCCCCGGCGGGCATTTATTAGGAACAATACGGTCTATATCTTTTCGTAAACAAAAATGCTGAGAGAAGGCATAAGGGGGGGGGGGGGCCATCTTGTGGGAAAGGCATGAGGCCCATCCGCTTTCAGTAAATAAAATGCTTGAAAATTAATAATATCTGCTTGGGGAGAAAAACTACTATGAAATTGATCTGAAGTGCCATTTCATGTTAAAATGGCCAGACAGTTTAAATAAGAATTGATATTTGGGAACTGATGATGTTGTAGTTAGAATGGTTTATGTCTCTGACAAATTTTTTTTATTGGACATTGTAGCAAATGCCAGTTTTGTACTTGTACACCACACATATGGCATTGAAGTTTCAGCATTTATGGAACGTTCAGGTTGAAATAATGGTGAGGGGATTTAGTAGAGAGTGTGGTCTATGGTGTGAAAATGTAAAGAGGCTAGTAGTTTGTTTTTTTCATCGGTTCCTGTTTCTATATACATTCTGTATTTCAAAACAATCATTTTTAGTCTCAAATATTAGGTAAATTTTAAATGTGGTATTAAACATTTTTCGCTGCATTTGTATAGTTTAGATAGTATTTTCTATTTTGACTGTATAAGAGATCTACATTTAGGGAGGTTGATGATGTCAATTCATTTTTTGTCTGGCCATCTGACAATTTCAGAGTAAGATTAGGAAATCGCTATTTCTGTATGTATGTGACGTGTCAGGTAGTATGTGTTTGTGTATGTGAAACACACATGGGTGAGAGAACCACTTGTGATCGTGTTAATTCCTAAAATGAAAAAAAAAATTGCCTTGGAAGTCACAAGTGTTCTAAACCAGCTTATTTATTCCCTCTGGCTTAGCCAGGGGAAATGCTGCTGTAATTCAGACTAATAGGTCAAGGTTAAGGTGTAAAGAGAGCTTTAAGGGCATCCATACATTGCATCATATGTAGTGATTTCAATATAGATAGGAATCAATACATTAAGTTCCTTGTCTTTGGTTACAGGAATGCCTAAGCAAAACAACAAGAAAAATTAAAACAAACGATGATTTCGATTTGCTTATATTCAATATAAAACAGCCGGAATTTCAGGTTTGCTGCTCAATACAAATTAGAAATTTCACACTTTTTGACAAAGAAAAAAATGCAGAATTAATCTTTTAGATGGGATATTTTTGAAGGAATGTTGGGCATTATGTTGGTGTAAAAATCAGGGCATTAAATTTCTGGACAAAATTTCTATGTGTAAAGTCATTTTGTAGCCAAAGTAATTTTGATATTTTCTG
>JAMKCH010005559.1:0-65615 GCA_023653785.1 Ophioderma brevispina
ATGTACTAGCTCACAAAGGACTAATCTGAATTAACTTTAAAAACTACCTACAAGGTTTGACGCATCGCAAAATATAGCATCTTGAGAGATGGACTCAATTCCACCCTCCCTATATAATCTCAAATGTGCAAGTGACTCCAAAGGTGCATCATAGCTCCTAGGTAACCCTAGAGATGCAAAATATGCATAGCTATTTGTTTAACACAAACCCTAATATTGCATGACAATGAAAATGGATCAGGCCAGAGAAGCTTACCATGGCCCAAATAGGATAACCTGAATAAGAACTCAATGTAAATCAATGATAGCTAATTTTAGAAAGCTACCAAACCTAATGTGTGAAATACACATATTTGAACTGGCAACCCACACTGCAGATAAAAAATCTCTAAATCAAAATCACTAATTGGCAAATTGGTCCACAGTTTGATGACAGCTGTGACACCTGGCCATACAACAGAACTGGCCTTGGACAAACATTAGTCCTCTGTTGCTCTTTCAATACCTTCACATAATGAGAGCTAGTCCAGACAGCAGTGGAATCTAGTATAAATGGACTAAATTCATTTGGAGTAGCTATGGTCAAGTAATGATCAATGCATGGTTGTCACATGCACTGTATGTAATACCCATGCATTGATCACATGGCCTGTTTAGCCCCTCTGTTGCTCTTTCAATACCCAAACATAAATGAGAGCTAGTCCAGACAGCAGCGGAATCTAGTATAGAAATAGTATCACTACTTATTTCTAAAAATATTCTTCATTTGTTAAGGTGGTTTGATTGTTTTAGCAAATACTTAGTGATTATATACTGATATATGTGCTTTTCCTTTCATTCTTGCACTATTTTTCAGACTCATGCTATTTTAATGGTCGAGGATATTATCAGGATCAGACCAGACCTGCTGGGGATATTTGTAATACCTGGTAAAATATCTTCCGTTTTTTTTTATGATTGAAATATAGATTAATAAGAAAGTGGAATTCCAAGATAAGTATATGTTATACAACATATTTTTCAAAGAAAATTGCTTACGAAATCATTTCATATAAGGTTATTCACAGAAATTGATATTTTGGTTATTTAAAAGAGAATGTCAGTTGTCTGTACATTTCACATGGGCAGCTCCACATCTCTGGAACAAACTGCAATCATATGTAAAATGATCGTCTTCATATGGTTTAAAAAAACCTAAAAATTCATCTTATGTCGTCAGATTTTTCTTTACTAATGAGTGTCATGTTATTTTTTATGCTATATTATTTGTTTCATTTGGTGCATAATGGCCCCCCTTTTTGAATTTGCACCATTTGTGCCATTCTTTGGTAGATTCGTGAACGTTATAATAATGTTGTTATACAAGTAGTATCTATATGTTATAGTAGATTTCAAATTAAAGGTGCAACAAGAGATTTCACAAATCAGGTGTCCCTAAGAAATTGAAAGTACTGATTTTTGCCCTGATGTAAAGCTTTCCGTCAAATATATCCACATCTGAAAGGATTGAGCTGAGAAACGTTTCTTTGGTACAAAATTATGAAATTTCCAATTTCGTATAGGAGCAAATACAAAATTCGGCCTATATTTTATATTGAAATATAAGCAAATCAAAATCACCTGTTTTCTCTCTTTTAAGACATTACATTTTTGTAGCTAAACACAAGGTAAGAAATCTATTGAGTGTCTAATCTATATGAAATTACTATTATGACACAATATTAGGTTGCCTCAAAATCTCTCGTTGCACCTTTAAGTGAAAGTTCTTGCATATTTCCATGGGTGTGATATTGATAAGAGGGTTCAATCTCCGGTCATGTAGAGACTAGGCCTTTGTTTCCATTACAAAACATATTGTAGCCATGCTACAAAGTTGCTGCACTGATAGAAATAGTAAATAGCTGCCCTATGAGACGAGTGGAAAAGATGTGGTCCTGGAACACAAGTTGCAGATGGAAAAAGTCCTTTACAACCCAGGTGGGCTGAATGCAACACTGGGAGTTGAGTATAAGCCCTAAATAGGCTGGTTTTACATCTTTTGGGCTGGGCAAAACATGGGGCTCAAAGCCATCCCAGAAACACCATTGATTGGGCTGTGAATGTGTGCCATGGTCATGCTGATCTCAAAGTTGGAGATAAGAGTACCTGTTAAATGCTTTTACACTCTCATGTAGAAATACAGTATCTGGAATTATTATTTATATCAGGCTTCCAAGTGGTGCAAAGAAATATTTGTATTGTACAGTTTCGGTAAAAGTACCCAGATGTAATACAATATTATTTTTAATACTAGGCGGTCCCCGGGTTTAGCGATCACCTGGGTTTCGCGATCACCTGGCTGGAATGACCCTGCATCAACAATCGATCCCACCAAGTTTCATGTGCATACACCAACGTTTACCCTATTTGACCTCTTTTGACCTTGAATGACCCCAATGACCTTTGATCCACTAACCAATACAAACTCGGTCTTTGGAAGGTCAAGGGGCACCCACCCACCAAGTTTCAGGAACGTGCGACCCTCGGTCTCATAGACGCGGTCAGACAGACAGACAGACACACTGACAGACCACCGGTATTATTATATAGATTGTATCGCATCCGGGCATTTCTAGCGAGTACGACATTATTAACTGACTGGTAGACTTTTGGACTACAACACTGTCAATGCAAGGTTTGGTTTGAGTCAGCCTGATATTTAAATAATAATAATATTGAATGGCTTTTCTTGGTATAATATAAGAATATATTGCACTCGCTAGAAAAATATTGTACTTGTTTTCGACCCGTACAATATTTTTCTAGCTCATGCAATATATTCTTGTATCATACTCAAAGCCATTCAATATTATGTAATTCTTGAAGCATGTATATAGTATCATTGTTTATTTTTGTTGCAGTACCTGCAATGCAGATGGGAGCTGGGCATGTACAACCTATTCATGTGGTGAGTTACTTGGGCTGGTATTCTGAAAGGGAGTCTAACTTTAGACCTGGGTTTAAACCAAAGTTAGTCCTACATAAGTGGACCTTTTTCCCTTCCAATATAATCTAAAAACGTGCTGTAACAGGTGAGAAAATTTCTTATGGAAGGGCCGCCCATCCATGAGCATGAGAAAGTTTCTTACCCGTTACAACTTCCACAATATTTGGAAAGGAAAAAAGGTCCACTCTTGTAGGACTAACCTTGGTATAAACCCAGGTATAAAGTTAGACTCCCTTTCAGAATACCAGCCTGTATGTTCTTTTGATATGTAAATTTTGTTACTCCATGTACTGGTTTTGGTTACAATAATGCATTTGTCACCGACAGGAAAACCTATGTGCATTTGACCTTTGAAAAAAAATCAGAGGCTGGTATTCTGAAAGGGAGACTAACTTTAGTCCTGGGTTTAAATCAGGGTTAGTCCTACATGAGTGGACTTTATTACTTTCAAAATACTGTGAAAGTTAAATAAAATGGTTGAGAAAATTCCTCATGGATGAGCCATTCCGGCCTATCCATGAGGAATCTTCTCACCAGGTACAGTTCATTTTTAGAGTTACACTCCCTTTCAGAATATCAGCCTTTATGCATAGCAAACATTCTAATACGATTTTTAGTTTGGAACTGTATTTGCCCTCGGGCCAAATGACCTGCCCAGAGACTGGCTGACAGCCAATATTTCACCTATCCACAAAAAAGGTGATAGAGCAGATGCATCTAACTATAGACCAGTGTCATTGATGCCGATTTGTTGCAAAATGTTCGAACACATCTTACATAGTAATATCATGCGCCATTTTGATAAGCATAAAATACTAACCCATCGTCAACATGGCTTCCGTTCCAAACACTCATGTGAGTCCCAGCTAATTCTCACCATACATGACCTGGTTAAATCACTTGACTGTCGGACGCCTTTGGACATGATCATTATGGATTTTTCAAAGGCGTTCGACACAGTACCACATAATAGGCTCTTGTATAAACTTCATTCATATGGCATTGTTGGAAACACCCACAAATGGATTACAAATTTTCTCACTAAACATATTCAGAGGGTTGTTGTCAACGGAGAGCATTCAAAGTGGGTTCCAGTAAAATCTGGTGTCCCACAGGGTACAGTCATGGGCCCTTTACTATTTTTGATCTATTTGAATGATCTCCCTGACAACATCTCATCTGAGGTCCGATTATTCGCAGATGACTGCGTTTTATACCGCCCCATTAAAAATAATACAGACATCAAACCATTACAGGCTGACTTAGACACCCTTACACAATGGCAGAACACATGGCAAATGCATTTTAATGCTAACAAATGCTTTGTATTAAAGATATCACATGCCAAAAAGGTAGCATTACATCAGTATACCCTAGGGCAGTCAGTCCTTCAGGAATTAAGATCACATTCCTATTTAGGAGTTAGTATTTCTTATGATTTGAAATGGGCCAACCATATTGACACCATTACTTCTAAAGCCAACAGAGTACTGGGTGTTATTCGCAGAAACTTTCGTTCATGTCCCACTGAACTCAAGTCAACAACATACAAATCACTGGTTCGTCCACATCTCGAATATTCAGGAACAGTCTGGGACCCTTACACTGCTGACCTAACTCAGAAACTGGAAGCTGTGCAACGCCGTGCTGCAAGATTTGTGTGTAGGGACTATAGCCCATACAGTAGTGTCTCGAATATGCTGATAAAACTCCAATGGGACACCTTGCAGTTGAGAAGGAAAACAGCCAGATTGACTATGATGCATAAAATAGTCAACGGTCAGGTTGCCATACCGGCGTCAGAGTTTTTGATACCAGCCAAATGCCTATCTCGTCATACCAACTCTAAATCATTCATATGACCACATGCCAAAAAGGACTGTTTTAAAAACTCATTCTTTCCACGTACCATATCCGAATGGAACTGTCTACCTGAAACCCTCGTCAAGATCACCACAACTGAAGCATTTAAAGAAGAAACAACCAAGCATCTAAGAAATCAACCCTCCAGCATCTAATTAACGTCTAACACACTCACTAACCTCTGCGTTTGACCTCTACTATTGAGGAGTTGCAGAGTACATCTGTCAAAGTCAAAGATTTCAAAGACATATTCATCATCATCATCAGCCTTTTTGTCAGTCCACTGCTGGACTAAGGCCTCAACATGTTTCCATGCTGGATTACGGCCTACCCTTCCACGCTGGCCTAGTGCGGGTTGGAAGGGACCCTGCTACCTAGAGTGATGAGTGCAGGTAACAGACCCGGGATAGTCCCCTACTCTTTTCGATAAGGTCTGCAACTTTTTACGTGTTCAGGAATGACTCCCCTGACACACGGGACCAACAACTTTACATGACTCTCCGAACCATGAGGCGCCGGGCAGCCATTGCATACACCTGCACATTTTACGCAATGGGTGGGAGCGAGGAGAAATTCCATAATCACACTGCTGTGCAATTATGCAATTTCCGACCTTACAGGAACTATTTGAGTATGACCAAGAAACCCGACTCTTGCGGGGCTCGAACCCGGGCCGCTCGATCGATCTTATACTCTGCCGACGGTTCAGCGCCTTAGACCGCTCGGCCACCTCGCCCTCTAAGACATATTGTCAAGGGCCAAATACATTTTATTTTCTTATCTTTTCTGTATGTTTTGGGGTGGTTGGTTGGCCAAACATCAGCATTTGGCAGGCTGGATTAGGCCTGCAGGCTACCAGTTGATAAGCCCTAGGCTTAAGAAAACTCCTTATTAAAAAATGATTGCCTTTTTCAAAATAAAATTTGAATTAAGATTGAACATATGGGATGTGATGTTGGCAGTAAATTTGCATATGGGAGGTTTTAAAGTGGGGCTTATCTATCACAAAGGATCTTTTGATTTCAAAGGTTAAAAGCGCATAGGAGGGTTCCTGCCCAGCGAGGAGTGTCACTATTAATGCACATATTTGGCTAGCATCAACAACAACAAACAAAAACCTCCAAAAAAAAAAACATACACAAACAAAAACTTAAAAAAGATCTAGAATTGATATTGCCTTTACTATCCACTGTGCTCAGTAGACACTAAAAAAGTTGATGATCATTTGACCCAAATCCCACCGTTAAAACCCAAACTTGTAGGAATATGCTAAAAAGTACAGGCCCAAAGTTGATCCACAAAAGTCACATTTCTCTCCCAATTGGCAACAGTCCTTTGCATCAAGAAGAAAAATAAACTAGTAAGTCCTCAGATGAATTCAGTATCGCCAACCCGACGGGCACATCTTACAACATGGGGATTCTTCAACCTGCAGTTTTTTTGTGAGGGCGGGCTCCGAATTAATAGGGTGGTGGCACAATACAAGATTCTTTCAACGTTTCTCGACAGTAGATTAAAACTAAGTGTAATAAAACATAAACAATTATTGTTTAAACTTTTGATTCTTTGTTGTGTATGTTGTTTTATCCGGGAACTGCCCTCCTGGAGTTCCAACATTCAACTGCTGTGTTGAGCCGTGTACTATTACGGACGGTCATACGTAACCTAATGCGAGATGTGTGTCTAACTACTGTGGAGGCTGTAATGCTGTGTTCTATGATGCCAATGGTGGTGAATTGACACCACAACAATGTGCAGGTAATTGTTTTAAATAATGGAAAAGAAAAAAAGTACCTGTTATTAATGGAACAGAAAAAAGCATGTCATGGTATTGAAATGGCACGCCAAGCATGATGGATAATAAAAAACACTGTCCATTACTGAAGTCTTATACTCATTAACATTTTTCAACAACCTTTTCAATATGCGTAATAGGCATATCTGGTTGTCTTCTAATAATACAAGATTTGTTATACTTATTACCATGCATAGATGTAATGCAATTGGTCCATGACTGTAATATGTTCCCAGTTAAAATCAGAGAGGCACCGCCCACAAGTGTCTATAAACGGCTTTTGGAAACACTTATTTCTTGATTTAATATTTGGTGGATTTATATTTGCTTATTTTTGTATGTCAGTATTAAACATTAACCAGTAGGAAGGCCGTTTAAACGTTTAGAAAGTCGCTAAACATTTAAACGGGACCATTTTACCTCTGCTTTTAGTTGGACTTTTTCATATTGGGACCATAGAATTAAACCAGAGGGTGTATTGAGTCAATCCCACAGTGCACCAGTTTTGGGAAATTTCACCTCAATAGGGTCATGTGATCCCACCAAAATCTATTCTTAACACATAAAAACCCTGACTTTTACGCTAATTTTAGTCCTTAAAGTGTTAGTACTTAAGGAATTTTTAGCGTGATCATGAAATGTATTGTGGTCCTCTAGCTTCGTATACATTTTTGATCCCTAAGTACCGACATGAGTTTTGTACAGTACAGTATAGGTACATTGCAATGCATTATGGGATTGGTTCAAAGCACCCTATGGAATTAAACAAAACACATCAAAATTCTTTTACAGAAATAGAAACATGAAATGTGCTGAATTTTTTATGCACAGAAGATGTGACCAAAAACCACTACCATTCATAATTTGACCCGAAGACAACACTGCACAACAATACCTTAGTTGTTGTTAAATAAAGTTACGCTGTCATGCATACACACTGATCGAGTGTTAGTTGACTATGCCGAGAGTCATCAGTGGCCACAACAATGTTTACTTTTGCATCACATGACTAAAATAGTGGAATTTTTACGAGCATTATAGACATTGACCATTTAAACACATAGGTCTGAAGGTTGAATTGCATTTAAAGAACATACCTGTTTATGTCAACATGAATTTCTTATTTCGATCCTAGTGCATTGTGAAGATATCAGTCGTCATAATCATGTTGCCGATTCGTCTTGTGTGCAAGAGCAGAAGTGGGTCACATGGTCACTTTTGGGTGAAAGTCAATGACCTGGGCCAAGATGAGCTTCTAAAGGCACTATCAGTGATTTGCTAAATCAGAAAAATTAAAAAATCATCAAAAATCAGATAATGCATGTCTCTAACATACCCTGCAAATGATAAGACCAGAAGCCACCTAATAAGGATAAAATCAGATATTTTAGTCATTACTGTCCGTACGGGCACTTACTGCACACATAAGAATTGAACGGAGATTCATATCAGTGAATACAGCCGTTTTCTTCCTTTTCTGGCAATTCTTCAGTTGGGAAAAGTAACTTAGGGCATTCTACAGACTTATAATTCACATTTAAGGTATTTCTGCAAATTTCAAATATTTTGACTCTTCCGAGTGAATCACTGATAGTGTTTAACCTGGAGAAAGTGGGGTCACTAGGCGAGGCGGTTTGTTTGCAGTTAGTAATTTTCATTTACAAATTAAGATTATGCTTTTTGGAAATTGTTATGGTATATGATTCTCCTATCAATACTTTCAAATGGGCGACAGTATTAATTACCAAGACCTCGAAAGAAACAAAACAAATAAGCAAATACATGGTAAACCGCAGCACAGATGCAGCTGGTATGCACTGGATGCATCCATATTTTTTTTCTGTGGGGTAATAATGTGATCGCAATTTTACCAATTGGTAATTTAAAATAACCTCTTTATGAAAGGTAATAAAAGCAAGACAACATGAACACATTTTGCACAATAAGAAAGAAGTATGAGAAGCATGTGTGTAAGCAGCAAAATAACACAAAATAATGTGCTGTCCCAAATGACTACGGTCAGGATTTCCCCTTTTATTGAGCTCAATTTCGCTGCACTATTCATTGTGGTCATGACCTGGCAGGTCTGTCTTCCATTTATACGTTTAAGGGCAGTGTTAACCTTGAGTTTCCGAGTATCTATTTTGGTTTGTAAATTTGCAAATATTTGATTATTGTATGTAAAAGTATACATTTCTAGAAAGAAAATTGGACGATGAACCTGATGATAGTATCAGATTAATGTAAAGCTTTCCGTATTTTGAGAAAAATACTAAAAAAACATGATTTTGCCCCAAAATTTTCAGACAGCATAACAAAACAATTTGAATTTTCATGATTTCTTATGTTATTTTTTAGAAACAAGACAAATTTGTCTAGGGACGTTTTTTTCATTTTCGAAATATAAGGAAAAATGTCAAAAAAGTGTGATTTTTACCTTTCTTTTCCAAAATTTGAGTATATATTGGAGAATATCTTTAGTTAGAAATCGAAAAATGAAAAATTGAAAAAAAAACGTCCCTAGAGAAGACCGATTGCTATCATAGGAAAGTTAAACCTTACCTTTTACTTCAGTATTTTTGGAGTTATCTTGTCTGAAAATTTGCCAAATTTTGCGAAAATCCAACATTGAGAAAATCTGTGTTTTAGTAAAAAAGTGACTTTCACGCCATTTCAAGCTGTCTCTTTCTCAAATAACTTTATCTTTGAACTTCAAAATTGAGTATGTTGTGTAAGTGTTCAAAACACACCTTTATGCACTATTGAATCAAACATTTTTTGTCTCCAACTCCAGAAATCAGAAGAAATTGAAATTTCATCTGGTCTAAACTAACGCTTTGTTTACATTTTCAAATATTGTTTTTTGTTTTTCCAAAATGCATTCCCGCAAAAGTACATTAAAACACGCGCACGCTTCATTACGCAGCAAAAATTCACCGCGCGACGCGATGCTGCGCCTTGCGCCTGATGGCGTGAAATGTGCTTAAATTCCTGCCGTTAAGACTATGTGGTTTTTGTGACTTTAAATGGTCAAATAGCTGTTTTAAATTGGCAAAAAAATACAGCTCAGGATTGTCTGCAGTGGATACCCTTTGTTGGTAACGATAGAACACAGGTTGATGTTTAAAATGGTGCAAAAATCAGAAATAAGTGTAAAAACAAAAGCACTAGGGTTAACACTGCCCTTAAGTAATTAACCATGAACTGACAGCCCTAATTTTGATGAATTCTGTGCTGTGCTTTGTGAGGTGCTGTCTTCTCTGTGGAGTGCCATATAAGTTACCATAATTATTATTATTAAGAGTTATGATGGCATGTTTTCTTATATTTCCCATACTCTATGCCTTAAATTGACGAATGGTAATTCAAGTTTTTCTTTACAAACAGTCAAACACATCTTAACATTTAAAATGACATGTGTGTGTGTGTGTGCACTCGCGTGCAAGTGTGCTCCTGCATGTGAGAATGTGTGTGTGTGTTTGTGTATGTAATCCTGCCTTGCACACTGCAAGTTGTAAATAAATCTTTCGTGGTGTTTTAAACAATCTATTTTTTAGAACAAACAGTTGACACTCTGCCACCTGTCGTAACATGTCCACTTGACCAATTTGTAACAACTGCTTGTAACATCGGCGGTACAACTGATGTCACTTGGCAAGCAGCTACAGCAACTGACAACTCCGGAACAGCCAACCTTGTTAGTCAAACTCACCAAGTAGGACAATTCTTTACGATAGGAGCTACAGACGTGACGTATACATTCACTGATCCATCAGGCAACAGGGCCAGTTGTACTTTTACAATTACAGTCATAGAAGGTAAGAAATACAGAACACTTAAAATCATCTTTATAGTGTCTCACTTTTAGATAAGATAGACAGATAGACATGACAACTTGACAGTGGCAGCACCAGGGGGTGGCATGTATGGGGGGGCCATCCCCCCAATTTTTTTCTTGCCTCCCCCCCCCCCCCCCCCCCCCCCCGGCAGAAGAAAAATTATGGATTTTTTGCAAAAATCAGCGATTTGGGGGCCAAAATTGGTTAAAAAACTCCAAATTTTTGATAATTTGTCCCCCTCGATTTTCACTTCCCCCAAAAAAATTCTCCCCCGCGTTTCCCCCCAGAAAATAAAATCTGGTGCCGCCACTGTAACTTTAAAAATTTCGGTGACTCTTTCCATTGATCCAATGCTTTCATTCTCTACACGACCAAAATAACCCATTGTTTTTCTTAGATATCAACAATTGGTATGGGACAAACTGAACAGATAAATACTCGAAAGAAATATTAAAAAAAAGTGTTATGTTTATTTCTTTTTTGACAATTATTTCAGTTGACCCTGAACCACCAGTCTGTACACCAGCAGCCAATGATGTTAATGAAGTTACCCCAATTGGGACCACTGGCACCACTGTCACCTGGGTGGAACCTAGAGTGACGGACAACTGTGGCATACCTACACTGCAAAGTCAAACACATGAATCGGGCGATTTCTTCAACATCGGTTCAACGCGTGTGAACTATGTATTTATTGATGCTTCAGGAAATACAATTTCATGTGGTTTCAATATTCATGTCATAGAAGGTAAGTGTCTATCATAATATTGTTCTTTTTTTAAAGCAAATTTACATGTAATATTTGTGTCGCCTGCCTTAAGCAGGAAGACACATAGGGATCACTGTTGTTGTTGATGTCTGTTGTCTGTTGTGAAAAAGGGTTAACATTTGCCTGTAATATCCACATACTTTGATGGATTTAAACCAAGCTTGAGTCATAGGTGCAGCATGGGTTCCCTCATTTGTTGATGAGATCAAAGGTCACATACCAATGTCAAAGGTCACATACCAAGGTCAAAGGTCATGTGAGGTCAAGTTATAAGATAGGATAAAAATGTAAAATTGACCTCATTTGAAAAGTTAATTGGGACCAAACTTGAATCATAGGTGCACCATGGGATCCCTCATTTGTTGATGCGGTCAAAGGTCACGTACCAAGGTCAAAGGTTATGTGAGGTCAAGTTGTAAGATAGGATAAAAATGTAAAATTGACCTCATTTGAAAAGTTGAAGTTCAATTGCAACCAAACTTGGTTTATGGAGTTTATATGCAAACCCTCATTTGTTTATGAGGTCCAAGGTCACATATCAAGGTCAAAGGTCATGCTAGGCCTATCATTCACTAACCGCGACAGCAGGCGACACAAGCGGTCCGAGGTCCGATATCCACATACTTTGATGGATTTAAACCAAGCTTGAGTCATAGGTGCAGCATGGGTTCCCTCATTTGTTGATGAGATCAAAGGTCACATACCAATGTCAAAGGTCACATACCAAGGTCAAAGGTCATGTGAGGTCAAGTTATAAGATAGGATAAAAATGTAAAATTGACCTCATTTGAAAAGTTAATTGGGACCAAACTTGAATCATAGGTGCACCATGGGATCCCTCATTTGTTGATGCGGTCAAAGGTCACGTACCAAGGTCAAAGGTTATGTGAGGTCAAGTTGTAAGATAGGATAAAAATGTAAAATGACCTCATTTGAAAAGTTGAAGTTCAATTGCAACCAAACTTGGTTTATGGAGTTTATATGCAAACCCTCATTTGTTTATGAGGTCCAAGGTCACATATCAAGGTCAAAGGTCATGCTAGGCCTATCATTCACTAACCGCGACAGCAGGCGACACAAGCGGTCCGAGGTCCGATGTATTTTTTTTCTTTAAACTGTACACTTAAATAACCTCAAATCAATTTTGAGTTTAAAGTTAACCCTCGTCTCATCTCCTGCTAGATTTTTAGTGCCCTATAAAACCTTTTTCTGGAGCCAAACGATTTAATTTAACTGTTAGTTGACAGTTTAGCTCTTTTCATGCAAAAACAAACACCGACCAGGGTAAAGGTAGTGATCCTAAAGTGATGCTAAAGTGATGGATAGATGGCAACCCCACCCCAAGAGAGAAGTACCAACACAATGTACCTAGTATGATGTCAGAATACCACAGATACTTGATTTTGGTACCAATGGAGAGCTGTTTTCCTTCTCTTTCCATTGATACAAAAAGTTTGCATTGGAGCAAAACTGTCAATTTCATTTCAAGTTAGAAGTATTAGATACTAGAGCAATTTTTTTTGGCTCAAAATGATGGCAAATGACCAGTGTTATATATACAGAGCATTTTTAAGGTCATGTGATAATATATTTGAGCCATTAAAATTATCCCAGTAGTGTCATAATTGCCTTCACTTATGGCATTATGGTGGCATCATAATGGAACCGTTTGTA
Organism: Ophioderma brevispina; assembly: GCA_023653785.1. Taxonomy (NCBI): domain Eukaryota; kingdom Metazoa; phylum Echinodermata; class Ophiuroidea; order Amphilepidida; family Ophiodermatidae; genus Ophioderma; species Ophioderma brevispina. Next base: position 12,927 of record JAMKCH010005559.1, read on the forward strand.
CTTACTTTGATACCAATGGAAAGAAGAAACTAACTCTAAGATATCCTGTGGTGCCAAATATACAGGAATCAAATGTTTAATATGAAAAGTCCAATGGGGTGGTAACCACTCCCTTCAGGTGTATTGTTACAAATAATTGCTCTCTAGGGCTAAATAAGATTTACTACTCATCAGCTCATTTAAATTTTGTGTTTAGCTAACATTTTACCACTACCAAGGTGCACATGTGGCGAAGATGTTCAACAGACAATTCCCCTGAATGCTGGAGGAGCCAATGTTGTGTTTACCGAGTGTACACCAACGGATGATTCTGGGTCGGTTACTCTGATTCACAGATCACATTCATCGGGTCAATATTTCCTAACTGGAACAACTCTAGTAGAATATGTGTTTTTAGATTCTTCTGGTACCCTTCAACTGTGACTTGTAAGTGACACTTATAGAAGGTTTGTGTAAGTTACTTTTAAAGATATTATCCCGGATCTGACCAACAAAATCAAATTTTTAAATTGGCAGAAATGAAGTGAAGGACAGGTCTGAATAATGTGCCGAAGTTATTTTTTTTTACTGAAACTTGAGGGCAGAAAGGAAGAAAAGCATGTTCAAAGATACCTTTCCAATTGCATGTTTTTGCATGTCCATTTCCATTTTTTGTCCTTTTAATTAAGGTGCTTTTGGGAATTCAACAGACTTGACATGAAAGACCAAAGCAGAGGGGGATTTGGTGATAGCGTGCAATGTCCCGTGTGTGGTGTGTGTGTGTTGTGTGTTGTGTGTGTGTGTGTGTGTGGTGTGTGTGTGTGTTTGTGTTGTAGTGTGTGTGTAGTGTGTGGTGTGTGTGTGTTGTGTCTGTATGTATGTTAGGTATGTCTGTTTTCATATGTATGTATGTATGTAATGTATTTTCTGGTATGTAGTAGTATGTATGTGTCTGTAGTATGTCTGTAATGGTATGCTCGGTCTGTCTGTCTGTCTGTCTGTCTGGCTGTCCTGTCCTCTCGTCTTTCTGGTCTGTCTTCTGTCTGTCTTCTGTCTGTCTGTTCTGTCTGGTCTGTCTGTCTAGTCTGTATGTCTGGTCTGTCTGGTCTTCAGTTGGTTCTGTTTTGTGTTTTTATCTTCCGTCTCTCTTTCGCCCAGTTTCCGTACCGATTTCCACCCGCCTTGGGGTTGGGGCCATAGGTTCTTTCATAGGTGGATGACTGTCCAGGTCATGGACCAGGTCAGGTCCGAGCTTGGCCATCTTTCCAGGGGATGACGCAAGTTCAATTTGCAGTATTTTGTGATTTGTGTGAAATTGTGGTTTAAAAGTTGTACATAGCTACTTAATATTGTAATTGGTGTATCGCTAAATGGTCAGTCGATTTGTAAAATTCCTTTGCTAAAGGGCAAGAGAAGGGGGATACCAGAAATAATGGTTAGAGCATGATGAGGTTTTTGTTTGAAGGAGCAAAGACAAGAGTTGGAGTGGGATTTGCAGAACCTGCCAAACCTCCGATTTCGCGGGAGCCTCCCGATAATGTGTCTTACCCTCCCGCCCTTACGGCCATATTCCCTATCCTCCCGATAATTGATCAATACGATTTTAAAATAAATTCGCCATTACCATCATTTAAAAATGCCGTATCTGTGACCATCTGAGTGTTAATGAATAATAATTAAAAATAGCCTAAGTTCGTGTGCGTCTATTCTTTCATGTAATATAAGATGTATTCAAGGCGTACATATGTTTGTTGAAGTACTGATTTTTATTGGGTCATACGGTAACAAAAATTATACAGCCTGAGTACTTTAGCGGCCAATACTACAATGACGACGTGCGGTGGCAGTCTCTGGTTTGACGTAGTGTTGGAGCTTATGGATGCCTTAACTCTTATTATGTTGAGTGATCAAAGTTAAAAAACCGAAACCAATGTCAGCTCTGACTCACAATTCCCGCGGGGAAAAAGCCTGCGGAAACATCGAGAATGGTCTCAAAAGTTCAACAAAGACTACTACTTACTCTGTGGAATGCCCGTATATAACAAAATCTCCTAATTTATCACACACACCGTTTGCAAGATATGCAATGACAGTATTTCGGTTCAGCATGCCATGGTGGACGAGACGTAATCATTATGAATATTCATGTATAGTTTAGACATTTGACCCAGTAAGATTCCTGTGACTACCAAACATTCTCAGAAATGAAAAGCTAGTTCGGGATGGCACAAAATGTCTTTGTATTTTCGCACGCCAGGAAGTGAGGAAGAAGTTGCAAGTATAGCATTACACTTGCACATGTAGGAAGATTGACATTTCAAATGGGCAAAAAATGGCAGAATTACTGCCATAGTCCTCATGGTTAATATGGGCTTGTGTACCATTTTTTCAATTTCTGTGAATTCTTTTCTCCTTTCAGTATCAAATGAAACTGTTTAAATGAAAAATTTATTGGGTTACTCTTCTCTAACTTTTTTGCTGTAAATTTTTAGCTACAACTATTGCAGTTCTCTTGAGGAAATAGTTGTAGGATAGCTTTCCAAAGGCCTCAAAAAGGCCAAATCCAGGAGCTTCTGGGTGCGCTGCCCACTGGACCCCTGCCGGGGCTTTGCCCCTGGCACTCCACCAGGGGCCCTAAGGCGGGCCCCTGGACCCCACCCATTCAAGCTTTGCGCCAAGGCGCTCGCGGTTCGCGCTTCGCACGCACACATTTCAACACTTACAATTAAATCCTCCCTGAGAGTCATCTCCCAATGTTGGCAGGTCTGGATTTGATTTTTCTGAGGAGTTGAGGTGAAGGCGGGTGTGCATCAAGGTTCTGTACTTTCGCTGTTGATTTTTGCATTGTGATTGACGTAGTTATGGAGAGTGCAAAAGAGGGTTTGATGAGTGAGATGTTGTATGCTGATGACCTGGTTTTAATGAGCAAGACAATGGAGGCACTGAGGGAGAAGTTTTGGAAATGGAAAAAGGCTTTTGAGAGTAAGGGTTTGAAGGTAAACCCTGGGAAGACAAAAGTGTTGGTGAGTGGGGTGGAGAGGGAAGTGGTAGTAAGGTAGACCCATGCGTTGTGTGGGAAGAGGGTAAAAGCAAATTCAGTGTGGTGCGAGAAATGCGGGAAATGGATCCACAGGAGATGCACAAAGATGAAGAGAGTGACCCTAAGTTTGGCAAGAGATTTTATGTGTGGGAGATGCGAGGAGGGTGCTGAAGGGATGGTGCAACAGGAGGAAAAGTTGTGTGATGAGGTGGAATCGGTGAAGGAGTTCACATACCTGGGGGACAAGGTTAGTGGGGCGGTGGATGCGAGGTGGCTGTGACAACTAGAGTGAGGTATGGGTGGGTGAAGTTTAGGGAATGTGGGGAGTTGTTGCAAGGGAAAAGATATCCTTTGAAGATGAAAGGTATGGTGTATAAGAGCTGTGTGAGATCAGTGATGCTGTATGGAAGTGAGACATGGTGTCTGAGCGAAAATGAGATGGGATTCTGAGGAGGACAGAGAGAGCAATGATGAGAGTGATGTGTGGTGTGAAGTTGATAGATAGGATGAAGAATGAGGACTTGATGCAGATGTTGGGTTTGGAAGAAGTGATGGACCATTTGGCAAAGGCGAATAATGTACGTTGGTATGGGCACGTGCTGAGGAAGGATGACGGGCATGTTTTAAGAAGGGCTTTTGAGTTTAAAGAGACACTGGCACCCTCACCCGAAATGATTAAGACCAAATCAGCTTCCTTATGGGAAAACAGAACGATTTTATAATTTAACGTCGCCGGCGACGTTAAATTCAGCAGACGACGAAATGGCTTTTAACACAAGAACACGCACTCCGTATGCATGTTTCTCACGTAATATTAATGTAATATACACATTTGTTGATTAAAGTTATGGAAAACTTTAAAGTTGGCCGACAAATTACCTGGATGTCTTTATCCTCATATCAATGTCCCTATCTGTTTTGGGGTATGTTATTTTTATGTGTAAAATATATCTCTGTTCTTCCAATGGCCTAGACTATCATTTGAGAGCAAATTGAAGAAATTTCATATTTTGTGAAAATGTGCCAGTGCCGCTTTAAGGTGGGAGGTTTGAGGAGGGGAGGACATCCGAAGTGAGTGCAAGTGGAGGAGGTGAGTAGGAGGGCTGGGTTGAGGATGGAGGATGCATTGAATCAGGTGAAGTGGAAGGAGGGAGTAAGGGCAGTTGCTGTGAGTGTGAGGTGAATGCGGCCACCTTCGTTCACGGGAACAAAACTGGATTTAAATTTTAACTTTGGATTTACTATTACTACTACTTCTAAAGGTTTACACTTTTTGAGAATTGTTTAAAACAAATCTGCCCTGAGTTTTGTGAAATTAGATATTCTATACCTTTATTTAAAACAAAGCACTGCAGTTCTAGAGTACGAAAAGGCTGATCAAACGATTACAACCAAATGGCAAAAAACTTGAAAGACAAACTGGTAAGTCAAAGTGTCAATCCTAGCACTTGCGTAAAGTAAATCAGCTATTGTAACAAATTCACTAAATTTTTACCTATTTATTACACTAATGAACACACTATAACATTTGATATTTTCTTGCCAGGGAATCCATGTGACTCTAATCCCTGTATGAATATGGGCACGTGTACACTCAATGGGGTGTCTGGATACTTCTGCACATGTCCACCTGGTTTTCCTGGGGTCAACTGTGAGAATGCTGGTATGTAATCACTATGAGCTAGTAAAATCTCAATACCCTTGGCACAGTTCAGTACCTTCCATTCACCAGTGTATTTAGAAAATACCCCCCCTTGTTTTGGGTATGATATATGATACCCAGATCACACAAGGTTAGTTCATGTCAATGTATGTACAAGTACAACCCACTGAACTGTGTCCTTGGTGGATGAGCATATTGTAACTCATAGTGAATGAGAATGACCAGGCACAATAAAAAGAAACAAACTTTTAATTAGAGTGTAATATACCTTGTAAAACCCTCATGCCCTCTGAAGCAACACACCAGGGTCACCTGATAAGATTTGACATGCTGCTGTAAGGTAGTAACTCGTACTATGGCAAGAGCCTCCAACTTTGACTAAAATAACTAGAGTGTATGTTCTGAGAGCAATTCCATTATATAAAGCTAAAAAATATTTTGAAATGGCTGCCATTGTTTTATGGGAAAATGCCATTATATTTCATTGTAGATAGAAAGACATCCAGGATTGAACAAATTGTAAGCTCAAAAAATCTGGGACCCACACTGTCCCTATTTTGAGAATAACAATATTGGATTTTTTACACCTGTCAATAAAACCCCTTCACCAAGAAAATAATGTGCTAAACAGACAATTTCTGCTGTCCCAGCCTTAAGCCATCTAATATGTTATAGCTATTGGATATTTACTTTAACATTTCCTGAATTACCTGTATGCTAATATTCAGATATTTAAACATTTAAGCAATATATAATTTTACCCTAGAGATGGCAGGGAAATTAAAAATTCATTATCTTGACTGGGAATTGAACCTGTGCCTCAAGCTGACACGTAAGCAAGAAGCCGGGGTTAGATTCCGGGTTGAGATGATGAGTTTGAAATTTCCCCGGTAATATCGATGGAAAGATTAGCTACTGTTTACCAAGTCACTTTGAGTGCTCCATAATTCTTAATCATTTCTAAATTAGACCGGGGTCACACAAGAAAATTGTTGTAATAACTCTATTGTGACACGATTGTAATAAGTCAACAACGACTGCAGTCACACTTATAATTTATTTTAATCATGTCACATTAAATTTTGGTCATATTTACACTTGTATGCCAAACGAGTCAATCCTGCAAAATGTTAAAGACAACTTAAAGAAATATCATATTTTAATACTCCAATAGGTTGTCCTAATGGTGTACAACGTTCAACTTGCTTGGCTGATCCGTGCTCTGTAACTACCTGTCCTGCTTACCCCAATGCAAGGTGCCAATCTGATGACTGTGGTGTCTGCAGTGCTGTGTTTTATGAAGTCGACGGAAGACGACTTACAGAGGAACAGTGTGAAAGTAAGTGTTATAAGGGACCAGAAGTCCCTTAGAGTATACAAAATTAACTCCGTTGCTGGAATGGTAGCACTATGCACCTGAAGGTGCTTTCAGACTCCCAAATTAGCTCAGTTGCTGGAGGACGCTATCATTATATGTGTACTGCAGTCAAGATCCACTTTTTGTGTTGCTTGCCTTAAAGGGGCATGTTCCGATCGTCTTTGGGACCCCCTGATTTACCCGGAAGTAGTATCGATTTTGATACCAGATGAAAGGCCGTATTTTTCTCATTGTCGTCCTAAAATTTGAGCCCTCAAATCCATTTCATTCCCAAGATATAAACAAAAAACCGCCGTTTTAGTGGTTAACCACTTTATTAGCACAGTATTAAATAGGGCTTTGCAACATGCATTATTGCGTCTACCATCAAAACCGCAAGTTTGTTTCCCACGGTACTTGATGGGGTGCATGTGCAAGTGCCAGGCTCTCATATCAAGTAGAGAACACAATACACATAAATCGGAACAACCACCTTTAAAGGTCCCAGGAAATGCAAATAGGAGAATTCATGTGATTTGTGTCAAGTCTACAAAGTAGGGACTAGAAAGTGGGGGTTCAACAGTTGGGGTGGTGATGACATCATGGGTGTATCATTGGAGTTATCAGGAGTAATAGAAAATGCCAGGTGACTGGTGTGAATCCCATCATGATACGGACTGATAATCAATATTTTCACAAAATGTTCACTTGGTAGGTATTTATTTTTTCTGGCCCTGCTTATTGCAATGGAATGTGCCACACAAGATTTGGAGTCGTTTTATTCATTCCTGGGACCTTTTAAGGCCAGGAAGACACGTTGTCCACTGTTGTTGATGTCGGTTGATGTAGTATGTTGTTGTGTCCGTTGGAAAAAAATGTTAACATGTGCTTGTAATACTGTATACTTCGATGATTTAAAACAAAATTGAGTTCATTGGGTTGGCACATCATGGGACTACCTCAGTTTGTCGATGAGGTCAATGGTCGCATATCAAGTTTCAAAAGATCATGTGAGGTCATTGTTGAAGAGGCTGAAAATGTAAAATTTACCTCAATTGAAAGTTGAAGTCAATTGGAACCAAACTTTTTATAGATATGATATGCAAATCCTTGTTTGTTTATGAGCGTCAAGATCACCATGTCTCAAAGGTCATATGGGCCTATTACAAAATGTGACGGTAGATGACCTTTTTACTAAACGTTACGACCAGTCTATCTTGCACAGCCAAGTCTAGTCAAAGGGCACTGCCCAATCACTGCAATTTTTTCCTGTTAGGATGCTGCAAGCCGAAAACTGTGGGTTGTTAGTGGGCTATTGTAATTGCACACATGTACCATCTCTTTATTTAAATGGTATTTTGAATTAAACGAAAAAATTGGAATTAGGTATGTTAGCATTGGCCTTTTTACTTTCTGAAACACAGGCGTACCCCCTACCGGGGCCACCGAAGGACCAAGTCCTTCTGGCAGAGGTTCGGCCCTCTTGGTGAGGCGTGCCGTCTCACGCGTCAAACCCCCCTCAAGAAGGAGTTATGGTAACCTTCTTGACCCCAAGAAGACCGAAAGGACTGGCGCCCCATCCTGATACGTATCAAGCCTTGCAAGTTCGGTGGGACTCTCGCATCAATCCTGCGCTGTCCTCTGACGGGGAGCTGGGCATCTTCTTTGGACCTGAAAGACGCCTCCTACACGTTCCAGACGCAAAATCGGATTGTCGCTGGCTCAGATTCCAATCCAGGGCCTGGGGAAAATTGGGGGGAGTTAACAAATTGTGGAAATACCCCCCCCCCGGCACCACAACTGTGCATCATCTGTGTAATTGCACAAATATATGGGCAACAATTTACTTTTACTATGTCACACATCACAGTTGTTTTTCAGGGTACGTACATTTTGTGATCGTTGCCCCTTCATTTTTCTAACGGTTCATTAGACATCCCTTAAGAAAAGGTTATGCTGTGAATTCCAATTGTGCCTTTTGATCTCAGTTTGGCTTAGTTAGTCTGAGGGGAACAAGGTATGAATTACAGAATGTGTTTTGATATGAAATTGTGCGTCATGATTTTGTAACTCAGGTCCACATTGGATACTTACAGAGGGTCCAGATGTTTGCATTACTTTGTATGACCCAGTCTGTGGTAATGATGGTCAGACATATTCCAACCTATGTGAGCTACGCCGACAAGCCTGTATCGTCAACCAGCAGTTAAGGATCGTTCACACTGGGGTGTGCTTTGAAGGGCAGTGTCCCGATGCTTGCACCGCCGACTATACGCCAGTGTGTGGTAGTGATGGGCAAACATACTCTAACCGTTGTGTACTACAGGAAGCTGCTTGCACTAATCCTCGACTTGTGTTCCAATATGCTGGGGAGTGTATACCTCCTGGTAGGTATAGTCCTTATTTTAGCTTTCAAATTGTCTGTTTCATTTGATGCTAGCTGTGAGAAGTTAATGTTGGTTGACATGATGGGATTTTAAAGAACAATGTTTGAATTCAAGAAAAAGTGTGGTCTATTATTATATGATTATGTCTCAGTTTCTATTAAGTGTAGACTATCTAAAAACCTTATTTTAGAATAATCGAACACCTGAATTGTTATGTTATTCTGTTTTCAGCAAAATTTAAGACAACAGAGAAGAACTTTGAAGAACAAAAATGCATTTAAAATTTTTGTCCAATCATCCATTGCTATCTTTTACTGTTAACAATTTACCCATGAAACCAACTGTCCTTTGGAGGGCATTAAGTTTTTATTTTCGTGTATACTTGCACATGTTCATGTAGGAAACCTATTGAGTGTTAATTTATATGAGATTACTACATATGATTCAATAGTATGACACATCAAAATCTCTTGTTGCACTTTTAATGCTCATTTGTGAGAGCAGGGCACATTTTTACAGATGTATGATAGTTTAAAGTATCATAGCTGAATGTTATTCTTATTTTTATCCCATCTTTTAAGGCCAATGTGAAAATTTGTTTGCACTAGAGAGTATGTCCCAGTATGTGGAAGTGATGCCAAAACTTACGGCAATATATGTGAACTACGTGTTGAGGCCTGTAACAACAACCCTGCATTGAGGGTTCTCTATGCTGGGGAGTGTCTTGATGGTGTATGTCCAGAGGCGTGCAGTACCCAGTATGAAACCTGTGTGTGGTACCAATAGTGTCACCTATCCTAACCTATGTGAACTACGAAGAGAGGCCTGCACTGGTAACTCGCAGCTGGAGTTCTTGTATGCAGGCAGTGTACACATACTGGTAGGTAAAAAGTTAGGGATCAAATGTAATAAAATTAGGGTGAAATGTGGAAATATACGTAACTGGCTTAAAACAGTTGCCAATGACAATAAGAAGCTTTTTTCTCTCTTTTAATGCCCATGCGCGTAGCCAGGGGGTGGCAAGGGAGTGCACACCCCGGGTGGTCTAAAACAAAATAAAATGCAATTTGGAATCGTTTTAAAAAAAAATGCATATTTTTCTGGGGCTTTGCTCCCTGGCCCCTCAGAGGGCTCTTTCTCTGACCTTGCTGGGCCTTACGGCCCGACTCAGAGATTTTCCATTGAGGCGCCCTCATTTTTTCTAACAAATTGTGATTTTTGCATGCACCTAATGCTTGTCCACATACTTATCACTGTGAAATATCTAATCTCAAATTGATGTCCTCATTATATAGTCCAGTAAACTTATGAATGAACCTAGAACAAATTGCAACAGAAGGGTTTTTTTTTTTTGGTTGCATCTGGTTTGTATGGCCCCTGAACATTATATCCAAATCGGCCAAAATCGCACACTGGGAAAGTGGGGCTCATTAGCATAAATCCAAAATGGCCGCCAAAATCTTTGAAGCCCTGTATCTCTTAAAAGGTAATTCTAATTAATTTTTAAAAAACATAAATATTAATTAATAGATAGAAATATGATACCAAAGAAAGCGGATCAGCTGGTTGAAAAAACATTATGACGTACCTGTGACGTTAATCATGCAAATTTTACGTCATTTCCGTCATAATGTGTGACAAAAGAACGCTGACGTACCTATGATTTTGGTGTGAATAATGACGCTATGAAGTATAATGCTATAAAAACAACAACAACAACACCATTAACAACAAACAATAACTAATTATAATGAAACAATAAGCATTTGTTTTATATAGCCGCTAAAATAACCTAAATACCATCTCAAAGTGCAGCTGCCCATATCATTGCTGTCATCAGGAAATTAGTATTCAACCATCGCAATCGCTTAGGGGTGCCATCATCCAACCCGCAGTGTTCTGATGTAATGCAGCAGTTGTTAGATTGTAATATTTTCAAGACAGCTCATATAGCCTTGGGGTCTACAAAGCAAATTGGGATTCTTGTTTAGCTGTTCAACTAAACCAATCAATTCACTGAATGAATGTTTCCTTTGAGTTACTATATAGTGTTTACCATGAGCTTATGTTTTTCTTCTTGTATCTTTTCAGGCAATCATTCAATAGAATATCATGTCTGGGGTTTCCATCCATAAAGTAGATCCACCCTAGTAGATCGTCCACATTAATATCTTCCTCTGATATATCTGCCCACAGTAGACCACCTGCAGTAGCTCCGCCCAGAGTAGATCCGTCCCACAGTACATCCGCCTACAGTGATCCTCCCACATAATCCGCCCCAGAGATCGCACCTGCAGTAGAATCCGCCCACAGTAGATCCCACTACATTAGATCCGCCCAGAGTAGATCAGCCCAGAGTAAGATCCACCTACAGTCGAATCAACCACAGTAGATGATTTCCGTCCATAGTAGATTCCACTTACGTAATCAATGGCTTTATGTGGTCCAGAGCATGAAGATGGAGAGAATACAGTTAAACTAAATGAGAAAAGGTGCAGCCTCTGTTAACAGGGCAAGGGTTGAAAGGGGACTCCCCTCCGAGGTAGTGTCAGTTGGGCAAGTGCTGCATATTGAGTGCAGAAAAACCCACACACAAATAAGAAGTCTATTAAAGGTGCCGGAAGAAGAAAAAAGAGAGAGTGTATTCCGTTTAAATAAGCAACACTATATCGTCCACACAGGAACCAGAATTTAAATTCATAGACCATTGTTTTCTTTTGGGACAAAAATGTGTGATTGCTGATAAGCATGAATGGCAATGATGTATTTTCATGTGCGAACCTTGATTTTCAAAGATCCATTATAACTGCTTGTTGAGAACGTGGTAATGAGGATAAATTGAGGAGACTGTCCGCAGACGGATTTTGATTGCACGTGATCTTCCTGCTGTGGATGCCATTACATCAAGCTTGCATGTTAACTTTCGTACTGTAAACAAATTCCGTCCCGATTTCGTGACTCAACTGAAAGAAAACAGCCACGGTTGGGTCTACGCTAGCTGTTTTACTGAATAAGCATCCCTACAGGTTCATGGAATGATTTCATTGAAATGGATGATGGAGCAGACCAACTGTTAGTGATCTCGTAAAGAGAATGTCAGAAATTTGTCTGAACCTTACAGTGTTAAGTATCTCAACAAAAACTTAAAACATCTAGGAGACAGATTTTTTGTCACTAATATGAATGGACGTAATGACGTAGTGACAATTCGAACATCTGCTGCAACAATTCTACAGGAGTTCTTACGATAAACAAAATCTGAGGTGAGGATTTTGAAAAATCCAATTATCAGAGCTGCCAGTCAGAGCTCATCAAATCAGATATCAAAAGCATACAAGCTTCTAGATAAGTATCCAGATCTGTCTGAATACACGTTATTGAGAAAACCTAGCTATTTAACCACAGACGCTTCCTAATTTACGAAGGGAACTTTTTGCATGAACCGTCAAAAGTCTTGAAATTGCATCCATTGGCCAGTGTAATGCAGATGACTAGACCACGAGGTCTCATTGCGCCTCTTGAGTTTGGTTTGGCTGTGCAAATGCATCATCCTTTTGGCTTTCCGCGGTTTCTCGTTGATGAGTTTTATCAAGTCTCATGGATTTTGCCTTTCATTCCCGATGTCATTAGGTTTAATGGCCTGCGCGGCACTTTCTGTGGTACTCACTGACATCCCTATTACTGGACACTTTGGTCTTATATAGCTGACAATGTTGACCACAACATACGTACTTTAGATGCGCGTGGGACATTCCACGGCATGGGTATTATTGTAGCTAAGACTCCTAAAGCAAACAGAAACCTGTCGTACCAAGAGTCCAGTCATCCCAATCTTCCTTCTCATGCAAACAATTCCCATCAAATACTACTACACATCTCTGCTTAAGAAAGGTGATCAGGTGTTGTTCAGAGATTATCAATGATCAGTGCAGATGATGAGCGTGAACACATCGACCCCTGTGGAAGATATCTTGGCCATTGCGGCCGAGCACGTCCAGTGGTGGTTCGGTTATGATGCAAACATTCTAAGGTTCCCATCCCGGGAATGCGTCAATCCATTTCCTGCCAATGATAGACATGGATCCAACAGACCTGAGCTGCATCTTTTCCACTTGCATTTTCATGCAATCTGAAACAAACGCCAAGGAACCACACCAATCGTCACGTTGATCAACCCTTATGGTGGAAGTCCAAGATCATCATTCAAGTGAAAGGAGACAGCCCATTGAAGCCAATTATTCTGAATTTGGGAGGCTTTCATTGCACCATGAGTTTTCTTGGATCTATTGGTCCATTTGAATGCAGGTTGTCGGACTCAAGGATGGTTTTAGAACTATATTCAATAGATGCTGTTATTCATATGCTATCAGGAAAGGCGTATGCACGAGCAATCCGTGGTCATTTCCTGGTTGAACGCGGCAACTCAATGCATCTTCTCTCCCAAACATACAATATCTCATTTCCTATTGATGAAGCAGATCTGCAGGAAATTCCTGACTTATGTCAGCCCTTGAGTTATTTGACGTCCTCCTTAGGGATCTAGACGAGACGTACATTGATTGTGCTGATGAGTCCATAGTACGCAAGTAAAAGGTTAGGAAAGATGAGAAAGTGGAAGCGCTCAATATCCACTGTTAGTTTATGGTTCATTAGATGTTAATGGTCGACCTACTGCGACTGCTGCTTAAATCTCAACGCACCAGGAATAATTTCATGTTATATTTAAAAGACAACTTGCAGAAAATGCTTCCCTTCTATGCTGCAACTGGACACTCGAACTAGCCAAAATATTCATCTCTCATACAAGAAATAGTTTTGGACCTAGAGCAGTCAAGCCAATATTTTCCAACATTTGTCTCAGTCATTTGTCATCCGCAGGACCCGTCTTTTCTCTGGGCTGGATTGCCAACGGACCTAATAATAGAGCAGGTACTAATGCGAGCCATGAAAACTACTGGTGGCCTTACTCGTGGACGAGGTATGGATGAAAACTCGCACTCGTTGGTTTTTAGCCATGCCTGCTTTGCAGAGGTAATGAAATGATGCAAAAGCGCACAGAAAACTACAGCACAAGTTAACAACACAAGGACATGGACGTCACTAGAAGAAACAGAGATCAGAAGGACACCGAGGAAATATTTGAATATCTTCAATCCATATCCACTTGATCAAAGGAGGACCTTCACAACAACATCGCAACAGGTGTAACAGGGGTAGAGTCAGCAAACCTCATAAAGCTGTTGAAGTAGGAACGCGCATAACTGAACAGAATTGGAAGACAGGAGGCTTTTCTGTTCAAGTTCAGAAAAATGGAACAATTAGAGACACTAGGGCCTAAGGGTCAATCATCAAATGGCGAGCTGTACCATGGACCCACAGCTTCTTTTTCAGAGGTTACTTTTATTGCCAACAACAGTGACTGTAGTTTAGATGATGTATTCAAGTATGAGTTGTCGACTCATCCTCCTGCTCTATTCCAAAAAAATGGATTGCTTCTACAGCCCCAAACAAGCCACAGCTTCATGATCATTTTGCACGAATAATGTCACGGAACAAATGGCGCCCTTCAGAAAAACCGGAATTTAGCGTTTTGGATGGTGGGTCCTTGCTTTCACAACCTAGCTTGGGAGAAGTAGCAACCTTTGGCGAGAAGCAACAAATATGTAACTTATTGAGAAAAACTATACAACCCACAGTAGTTGTTTTATGGATAACTCATGCCCCATCAGTAAAAGATGTAACACATCAGAAGCGCTCAAAGGGTGTTGTTTGGACAAAAGTCCTCCTTACTGACAATCTACCATTGAAATCAAAGAAGACGATTTCTTATCTAACACAGAAAAACAACAGAATTTCATCAACCTCCTCATGGAAATTTGCAGGCCAACGGAATAACAACTTTAAATGCAATTGGTGATGCTGATCTCTTAATCGCAAAGACGCAGTTTGGTTAGCCACCCACTGGGATTACCCATGTTATTGGTGAAGAACCACCGATACCCTAGTACGCGCTTTGTCACGCATGTGCACCTGGAACATGGGCCTTTACTTTAAGACGAGATCCACAGGCAAGATATCCTGTTTTGGAACTTTCCGTTAAAGGAAAACGGTAGGAGAGCAAATATGCCATCTCTTACCTTTCATACACGCAATTTGTGGTTGTGATACCACCTCAAGACTATTTGGAATAGGGAAAGGTGCCGCCCTGAAGAAGGCACACCCTGATGAAATTGTGTTCAGAGTCAGGCAAATGTATTCTGTTCAGTCGGCAGAAAGAAAAGATCAAAGTTCAAGAAGCCGGCTAGAGAGCCTTGGTCTGTCTTTATGGAGGCAAAGTTTCTGACACTCTAGATTCCTTGCGCAAACTAAAGTTCAGTGATAAGTTTCTAAGAGTATCAATGTGGGGGGAAGTACAAAACCTTCCACCCACCTCTCGACGCATCAAACGTGCTCACTCTTATAGGGTGTACTATCAAGTTCAATTTTGGATGGAAAATGTTGATATCTCAATCGCAGAAGACTGGGGATGTATGGTACGATGGAAAGATATGATCCTAAAAACATGTGTACTCGCTCAATAGCTTCCATAAATAATCTTCTGAGATAATCAGATGCCAGTGTAAAGGATGTTGTGAAAGTAAAAGTGCAGTTGCAAGAAAACATGAACTTGAATGGCTCTAGTGCATGCACTTATTGCAAGGGTGTCAATTGGGTAAAAATAATATATCAGTAGACGTCATAGAAATAGATGACTTAGACCTAAGTGATGGTTGACATCTAAGGTAACCAAAGGTAATAATTTGAACTGAACATTATTATAAGTAATCATATTTACCTTTTATCATGGCTTAACTAATGTTAGGAGTATGTTGATACTCTCTTTGCCTAGGTATGTTCTAAAAAGAAAAAAAAAAAAAAAAAAAAAAGTTTGAAATGTGAAACGGTGGTTCAACCAACTTTCTAGGTTAAGTATTTGTAAAGTTACACAAAATAAGATTTTACCACCCAATTGCCAAAAACCGTTTGCCGCCCACTTTGTCCACTCCAAGATTTCTGCTGCTCATTTTCTCCCATAGAAAAACAATGCAAAGATTTATACCATTTTGTGTAAATTGCTCACTTTATGATTTCCAAGTTGATTAGATGTTGTTAAATGGTCATTTTTCCAAAGAACAACCCGTATTCTTTTCATTTAGTAAACAGGATTTAATATATTGAAATAAAACCTTTTCCTCCATAGACTCACACACTTAAGAAGTCTGCTGATTCTGCAGACTTACCCATGTCAAATCTGGCCCTTATCATACAGTTTTTTTGAAATGAAGGGCGCCACCACTTAGCTCACTTATGAACATGCCTAGCTTTGCTGCAAAATTTCTCTGACTTCAATGTTGTGTTTTTTTGGCCAGGATGAATTCATAAAGCCTACAACACATACATATCTAGTGTGGCGGATTTGTACTTTATAGTACATTAAGGAATATAGCATTGTTTGAGCGCCCAGGGCCAAATACCACGCAAAAGTCAGAGAATTATTCCAGCAACATGAGTACATAATATGAATATCTTATAGTCCAATAAATGTGTTTTAAAATACATACTGGACATATGGTCAAGAAGAGCAAATGAGCATACCTCCACTGATGTAAAACCTGGAAACAAGTGCTTTTCTAATACTTCTCTTTTGAATCCCGATGACGTAATATTACGTAATAATTACGTCATATTTATGTGGTTACGTCATAGCTACGTCACAGTGTGTTTTTCAACAAGCTTATTTGCTTCTTTGGTGTCATATTTGTATCTACTGATAACCTATTTGTGGGGTCTAAAACAACCTTTTAGGAGATACAGGTCCTCAAAGTTGCCTTTGGCGGCCCATTTTGGATTTATGCTAATAGCCCACTTCACGTTGTCCCTGAGTTTGGCCGATTTTCGATATAATGTTCAGGAGGGTTATTGCAACAATATTAAACCCAAAAACCTTCTGTTGCAATTTATTCCAGGTTCACATATATATTGAGGGGCTTAGATTTATTAGTCTAATAGAAAATACACTTTGTAACACAATTCCGGTTCCGAAAGTTTTTTGTTTATACACATATCCTATGGTACTACTTTACTCTACTATGTATCTTTTTACTACAAATCAACATGACAAGTTTTGTTTCATATCAACTTTGGATTTGATCAATTTATGGACTCTCTTTACTCATTTAATGTGACTCTCTTTAGTTTCCCCCAGATCCTGATTCTGGGGATGCGGGATCCTGGCTACCCGCATGATGTATACTTCACAAGGGGACATGGACAAATTCACAGAGCATATGGCATGTGACCCACTGGTTCCTGGGAGAAATTGTGTATTCTTTTAGGTTTCACTATTTTCTAATTTTGAAAGATTTGTTATGCTCTTCTTGAAATTTTGAATTTCCTTTCACTTCCCAGTCCCATTCTGCCTTTACAACGGTCAAGATATGCTGTGCAACAGTCACGACCTCATGAAATGGTTGTTCAGACACAGGTAAGTAACCTATTGGCTGTTCGAAGGGAGTCTACTTAAAACCTGGGTTTAAAAACCAGGGTTAGTTCCTACATGAGTGGACTGTTTTCCCTTTTCAAAATACTGTTAAAAGTTAAATGTAACGGTGGAGAAAATTCCTCATGGATAGGCCAAAACGGCCCATCCAAGAGGTATTTTCTCACCCGTTACATTACCTTTTTTAGAGTATGTTGAAAGCAAAAATTGCATTCATGTAGGACTAACCCTGTTTTAAACCCAGGTCTAATTAGTCTCTTTTCAGCATACCAAGAGTAATTTATGCATCTGTCTTTTAGTCACCATTTTAAGGACCCAAACACAATCTTGAGAAAGCAAAAAACCCTCGTGATTTTTCAAAATTCATATTTTTACAATGGCGGAAAGCCTTTACATTTGTTAGCACTTACCTGAAACTATCTGCAGTGATCCAAGTCCAAACGATCTTCAAATAAACTTAAGATGGAGGTCGGTTTTTTCGGTACACACCTTAATCACGTAATACCAGTCAATACCCATCGGAGTTGGTTTCCGTTGCCTGCTCCCTGTGAGCTTTGTGGTCAACCTGTCCAATTTGAGTTAGTAGTTTGCGACCAACTTTCTTCTCTAGCTTGATCTTACTATCTCTTTTCTGTACCTTGTGGCCACTGAATCTGTTTTGATCAAGGGGTTAAACCCATTCAAAACCAGTCTCCGTCTGGGCGCTGACATTTGAATATTGCACGAATAATTATCAGTTTGGATCTTGTACACACCTAATGTCCATTCGATCAAACAATCCGCCAAAATATCAGTTGTTGGAGTTGGGTGCTATTGGGTGGTTAAATTTCTGTCCTACCCATGGGCCCCACAACAAATGAAATGACACAAGCAAAAGTCGTCCCTTGATTTAAATAAACCGCCTCAATGAATACATCCTTTTTTTTTTTTTTCACCCCGCGCGCATTGCATTATGAGAAAAAAGCGTATCTGAGCACACTGACCAGGTAACCACACTATTATTAAACCTGGCCACCTCTAACGTCATACATTAATTTGTATCCGATTAGTGTATATGCAAAGCGTTAAGCGGCACCCACAGTATGTGGACGAAGCGGAGGCAGCCATTAGCTTCTATTGTTGGTACTCTAAAGTTTTCTTTGTGGTCGGCAAAACACGCGAGACGGTGTATTTCTACAGATTACGTTAACGTTTTGCCTCTCTATCTATATAGAACCCTCTTGGTTGTGATGGTCAAACATTTCTTATGTTCTCTCTGGCCTCACTTTTCTGCTATGTTACACCTGTCCACTTCATTCTTCTGCTGAATTGGTATGGCTTCCTTGTTGTCTTTGTGTTGTGCTTGTATGGTATTGTGGAGTGACATTTTTGTCAGTGGTGCTTGTGGTCATAGCTTGTGAGGATGTGTGTACGTGATTGCAGTGAATGTGATGGAATTAAGGTGCAAGGATGAAAAGTTTTGATGTATGTGTGTTAGTGTTGTGGCATTTTTTTCAACCCTTGTTTTTTTCCAGAGTTGTCCAAATTTAGGCTTACATTAATATTTCTGTAATTTTCTTCCCTGGCAAATCTTAATGTGTATTTAGTAAATAGGTATTAGTTTTAATGTAGGATTAAGTTATAATTAGAAAGACGGACAGAGTTAAGAACTGTAAAATTTAGTGTATGAATTAATGTGTTTTATTGAATTGATTGGTGGCTTGACATTGTTTAGAATGAAATGTTGGAAGCGAGCCGCTTGTATTTGTATGTGGGCTGTGTTGAATTTGGCACTGGTGTGCGACGTTTAAAGTAGGGCCGATTTGGATGTTTATTTGAAATCTTTCTGTGCAACTTGTGGGTCTTTTGCAGTTGGCATCGGCACGACACATTCCTTTAAAAGTAGTCCTGAGAGTAGTCCTTGTAACAACCATTCAGGTTTAGCAATAAGTATTGTTTAGGTGTGTCTTTTTCAAAAGGGTCGCTGATGAATCTTCTTGGCGATAAAGTTTAGTATTAAGGACACTGAAAAATATGTAAGAATTTTTATGTTCTGTAATTTGGTCCAAGTTCATTGGGCTTTATTTTTGGAGATTTTTAGTAATTCTGTTCTGGCACATGTATGAAGGTCTGCTGGTATTTGGCGGCGACATCATGGCATGCTGTGATGATTATATTACAATTTAGTTTACTGCCCGTCTGTAGGTTTCCGATTTTGGTCATGAAAAATCCTTTTTTTACCATACCGTCATCCGTAAAAGCTTCATGATGTTCACCAAAAATGAATATGAATACATTTTGGTGGTTAAAATTAAAGTATTAAAATAAGGTCTTAAAATCCATTCAGATACTCTTTGGCCACTAAGTCATTTTACTTTACTGTAATGTTTTATACATGTGGGGCATGTGTGGTTCACATGTGGTGCCCGATGCAGTCAATCCAGAGGGGGACAACAGTCGTCCCGCCAAGGGGGGGGCACAATTTGTAAGTCCCGCCTGGCGAAATTGCTCTAATCCTAAACTTGAGGGGCGTGCAAAAAATTGGCCAATTTACATTAAAGCATACACTGAGCTGATTTTCCTTTACACCAATGTGACTGACCTATGCCTTTTCCTTCTGCGAGAAGTGGATGCCCCAAAATACCTATTTTTAGCAAAAGCCCCCAAAGATGAATGGTCTCGACCAGTGCGCCCAGGTCACACCCTGTCGACCATAGCTCTTCCAATTCCGTGTTTGGCAGCCTGACCAACGGACGTCGTGTTACCAGCAGCTCTGTCCATTAGGCAGCCAATTTACTGAGATTTTGATACTGGCTAGTTGTCGTCTTCATACGGAATACTCCTACTACTATAGCATATCTAATCTGGATATATACGGATTATATACTGGATTTATGACGCTCTATTCGGACGGAATACACGGAGACTTTTACACCGTCGGAGAGCTCTTTTTATGTATTCTTTTTTTGTTCCGCCGATGCGGTCATGTGATCTGGTGTAGCGGGAAAATAGGTAAACAGGCAGCCATTGCGCACGTGTTTCGGCTTTGGATGCCCTTTGACTATGTGTGCGTTGTTATAGTTTATTTGTTAGCGGGCTTGCTTTCTAACATTACATATGGTCTGGTGTGTGTTTATTTTTATTTATATGCTTGTGGTATCTATACTTAATAAAATAATGTTGACCATGTGTTTGAAAATTTCTTTAACCGTTCACGACTCAGTTACCGAGTTGGTTTTTGTGTCCTGACGTAGCTTACACTCGGGATACCTCACTCCACGTCACGCTGGTTATTTTTCTGTATACTGTTTTTATTGCGCACGCTATTCCTCTAGCAACTCACAGCGTCACCCCGATCCATGTCGCAAATAAATGCGTACGCTGCCACCGCACTTCATGAGTGGTACCCCCTCTTTGTGTGTCGAATCACAGTCAATGTTCCGCACTCAACCGGTGCGCTCTTTCCTGTCTTGGCCTGTCGAGATGTTCAATGGGAAACCATCGACATGGGTAACGCCGCTGTGTTGCTTACACGGGGAAGGGGGGTGGTAGTCGGGCCCCGGCCGTGGTTCGTCCAAAGCAGCCGCTGCTGCTCTGGGCGCTCCCGAAGGTGATGTAGCGTCGGCTTCTCACGGCATGCTGATTTAGGTGGCTTCGGGCCGCCCCTTCGGCGCGCCAAACGCCGCTAGCTCTCCTGGTTCAGCCCTAGGTGCTGCTCCGGGCAGGCTAGCGCGGTCGGCTCTGCCAATCCCCTAGGGGGCTTTGCCGCGGTTGACGCTCCGGCAGTGGTGAGTGGTGATGGGGGTGCCCAGGTCGCCCGGCTAATCCATCCTGTTGTTGTTCACACCTAACGTGGTTGCCGGTCCCGTGTCTTCCGGGCACTTTGACCGCGACCACGGGGGCCATTACTTCGGGGTTTGTTTTGGCGAACCCTGGGGCTTTTGCCTCGGCAATCCCTTTGCGGAGGACGCCACAGGTTTTGACTACGCTCACTGCACCCAGCATTACTGCCTTCTAGTCATGTAGGCATTCCCAGCTGTGCGCCGCAAGCCGCTCCGGCCCTTCGTGGCTTGAGCGTGGCGGTGGGTGCTCCTCTGGGTTGGCCTCCCCGCCGATGCCCCAGCCCCAGCTTCGACTAGGTCCGCTCAGGCCTCTTACGCGGGTACGCCTGCTCGGTAGGTCGGTATTGCTGGCCCTCCCGGCACCGTGGGTGGGGGTGGGGGGGGGGGGGGGAAAAAGGGGGGGGGGGGCGGTTCCTCGCTCTGCGGGTCCGCCTATGGTGGGGTACCCGGTGGGTGCCCCTGCCTCTGGCGTTCCTGCGGGGCAGCCTTCGTTGCCTGCCCCTGCGGGGACAGTAACTCCGCCGCAGCCTGCCCTCTCAGGTTACGCTGCTTCCCCGTACTGGCTTACCACCCCAGTCGTGTCTGGACGCTGGGGTGGGACAGCCTGCAGGTCTTTCGACCGGGGCTTCCGCTTGCGGGAGCCCTCCGGCTATAGTCACTCCGCGCCTCCGCCGCGGCCTGCCCCAGCCCAGGCACACAGGTGCTGTCGGGGGGCTGCCTTTCTGCCCGCTTTCGAGCGGGCAGTTGCGCCGCTTCTGCAGCATTTGTCTCCTTCTGGACCACTCAAGCTTCGTTGGTACAGCCTGGTACCGGGCCGTGGCAGGGCGGTGTACCCGTCACACTACCCTTCGGCTTAACGTGCCTGGGATTTTGGGGTGTCGTCCCCACGTCTTCTCGGCCTGTACCCTCTTCAGGGCATCTTGGGTGGCAGTCGAGCCCTTCATGGCTTCCTGCGGCCACCAGCCTATCCAGTTGGCTTGGTCCCCCCCGCGGGGGCCCTGGTGTCGCGCCCAGGTGGCGACGCCTCATCCGCCTCCATCCGTGCTCAGTTCTGTTGCAAACCTCCTCCCGGACTCCTCCCCGCCTCAGACTATTCCTCGATGTTTCGGAGGACAGCTCTGGCGGTGAGGACTCTCGGCCTCGGAGGATCGTCACTGGGTGATACTCCTTCGCAGCCTTCGATGTCCGCGGTAGCTTCGGAGCAGGAGGACGTGGATTCTCTTCCCGCGTGCACTCCTCAGGTGCTGCGCAGGTCGGCTGAACGTCTCGGCCTGCATTGCGTGCCCGACGCGGCGTGCGGCGGAGGGACAGCGCAATCTGGGCTTCCCTATCCTCCCTTCTAACTCGTCCAGGCGTTGAGCTTCCCACAGACGTTGGCCTTCTGTGGAAGCGCTCCGGGGCGGTTAATCAGAAGCTCTCGTCGTACCCGGTGAAGACTTTCGCCAGGTCGTTGAGAATTACCGAAGGGGACTTCGACTCCTTCCTGAGACTCCGACCATAGATCTCGATCCTAGCAGCAAGTTGGCCGACGGGCAAGCCGCCCCTACTGCGTTCTCCCCCTTCTGGGAGGACCAGTTAGGCCCTAGACCTGGCGGTGACCACTGGTATAAGACTAGGCGCTTTCTCAATGGTCCTCGCCCACGATCTCAGATCCTCAATGGGCGAGGGTGGAGTTTTCTCCCTCTCGGAAATCCTCCGATGCCTTGACTGTCCTCGCCTCGCTAGTGACTCGGCAAATGGAGGCTTCAATTCTTTTGCGCGTCGCCTCAGCTTCCTGAGACGCGAGAATGCCTGCTTCACTCTGCGTAACCCTGAGCTCTGATCTTGCCACTGAGTTCTCTAAGGCCAAGCCCGAGTCCCGGGACGTCCTCTTTGGGGGTTCATTCGGTGACTCACTGCTTGTCTCAGCGGAACGCGTGGAGTCGGATCGGCACTCAAGGAGGCTCAGGCTAAGACTCCGCCCGGGGATCTTCGGCTAAGATGAAGAAGAAGACTCGCTCGCGCTCCCTTCTTCCAGCCCGTGTGCCGCCAAGCAGCGAAGTCGACACCCAATAAAAGGCTCAAAGGGAAAAGGGGGTGAGAGAAAAAAAAGGACGAAGTGCGAAGAGTGGGACGTGACGGGACGGCGCCCTGGCCGCGGTGCCCCGGCCCGTGAATGGGAAGAGGCCTCAGCAACCCAAGACGCCCGCAGCCCCGGCAACAACTTCTCAGAAGTCCGGGGCAAAGCCGAAGCTCGTCCCCCTCCCAAAGCAGCGCCTGGAAGGGGTGGGGAAGAAGCCTTCTCTGAGGGCACACGGCGCGCGGGGTCTCTACTTCGGGAGGGGAACCTTACCACCTCCGGTGGGCGGCCGTTTAAGTTCCTTTGTTCGGAATTGCCAGCCATTTCTCCCGCACTTGGTTGCTGAGTGTGGTGGAGCGGGGTATCGAATAGAATTCACCTTGACACCCCCAGCGACTTCCATACCGAACCTACCCCGCTTCCAGGTGGAGCCGAAGAACTCAATTCTTCTGGCCGAGGTTCTTGGCCATCCTGCGAAGGGTGCCATTTCCCCGATCAAAAAAAAAAAGACCCCACCCCTTCCACCGAGGGGTTTTGGTCTACGTTCTTCTTGGCTCCCAATAAGACCGGGATTGCCGTCCCATCCTGAACCTTAATCCGTTAATCAGTTCATCAGGCCGAAAAAGTTCAGGATGGAACTCTCGGTCAATCCGCGTTTCCTTGAAGGGAATACTGGGCGTCGTCTTTGATCTGAAAGACTCCTCCCTTCACGTCCGTCGCAAATCCGACTGTCGTTGGCTCCGATTCCAATCGAGGGCCCAGTCCGTACGAGTGGACGTCCTCCCCTTCGGACTCTCCCACCTCTCCAGGGTCTTCACGATCGGGACCCGGGAAGTGCGCCTTCCTCAGGCGGCAGGGGTCAACCTCTGCATGTAACCTGGACGACTTGCTGATCTACGACCGTCGCCCCAGGCGTCGGCCGAGATGGTCAGTCGAACCATTCACGTGGTGCAGCGTTGGGGCTTTATTGTCAACTTCAACTTTCGGACAAATCGCGGCCTGACCCCCTCCTCAAGAACCTGAGGTTCTGGGTACTCGGCTGCAACTGCTTCCGTGCATTGCAGAACCGACGCCGAGCGGGTGGATGTTCGTGTTACAGAGTCCAAGCTACATCCTGGCGTCTTCGTTCGTGCAGGCCCCCGCTCGCGACTGCTTCGCCTTCTAGGCTTGCTGGCCAGTCTCGTCGACCTTGTCCCGTACTGCGCTTCCATCTGAGGTTGCTTCTCAACTGCCGCCTCGGACGACATTACAGGCCGAGTCAAGCACCCAGACCCCGTCTGATCCCATCAATGCGGAGATCCGGGAGCACATGGCATTGTGTCCAAACCTCCCCAACCTGACTCGGGGGATTCCTTTCCGCGCCTCGCCTCCTGTCGTATTGTTATCACGACGGACTGCTCGAGTCGGGGTTTGGGGGGTTTTCACCCTAGACCTTTGCGCCTCGGGGACCGGTCCCAGACCGAGTCTCAGGCCCATGTCAATCCCCTCGAATGTGGGCAGTGGAACGTACCCGAGCTCACTTCGAGGCGATGGTTACCAACTCCAGTGTTGTCCTAGTAAAGACGGACAACTCCACCGTGGTGGCCAACATCAACAAGCAGGGCGGGGACTCGGTCGCCGCCCCTGTCCTCGCGCCATGCTAAATCATAGCGTGGTGTCCGAGACCGGGCCATCCCATGTCCCGCTAACAAACATTCCGGGGCCCTTCCAACTTTCTTTCCTGACATCTGTCTCTGGCTAGAACGGCCTCGGATTGGATTACTGACCGCGATGTCAGGCGAGGAGATCTTCGAGAGATTATATTTTCCCGTCAGATCAAAGCCTGTTGCCTCGACCTTAGTCACCGAGCTCCCCCCTCTGTACTCTGCACCCTATACTCACGACCTGGGTGCGTACTACGCAGTCCGACGCGTCTTGCGATAGACGGACGGGTTCACGGCCTATCCTTCCCGCCGCTTCGATCTACATCATTTCTTTCGGAAATCGGGCGGGAGGCGTGCCGTATCAGCCTCACATCGCTCCCCCCTTTTGGGCCGAAACACCTTTGGTTCGTCCAATGGTGGATCGCTTGTCGGCTCTGCCGCTGCATCTACCGAACCGTCCGGATCTAATATCACTTCTGGACGGAGGGAGCGCCAGTCGTATCTGGACACCTGCATTGACGCGTGGCCAGTATCCAGGCAGCGATACCGAGATTCTGGCTTTTCGCAGGGGCCTACTCGCTCCTATCAGCCTGGAAAGAAGGAAGTCCACCATGGACGCTTACTCAAGCGTCTGGACCCCCCTTCCGCGTGGGAGCGACGAGAGGTGTCTCCGACTCGGTCACGGTATCCGAGATCGCTGACTTTTCTCACTGATTGCTTTGATAGCGGGACTTGAAAATGTCGACTTTTAGAAACTACAAGTCCGCTATCTTAGCGATCCATAGAGTTTCGATGACGTATCTACCCATTAATGTTACGATGGCTCGATCCGTCTCCTTCTAGAAGGGATGTTTAATACACGCGACCCTCCCGCCAGGAAGACTTCCCACCCGTGGGACCTTAATACGTCTTAGACTATTTAGTGAAGCCCGCCATTCGAACCTATGTCTGAGGCATCACTAAACATGTCACCATTAAGATGTCCCTTTCCTGGTCCGCCTCGCGCCATCTGGGAGACGATGTGCTCGTATATCAAAATATCATCAATGTCATCGTCAGAATTCCCCCAACCTCCTCGGTACAGAGGTCCAATTGTTTCTTCAGGCCGGATTTTCTGCCAAAGAACGATCATCCTCATCCACCTCAACAATTGATTACTATAAACGTAAAACTAGTCCGCTCAGGGGCTCGAACGACTCTTGTTTCTTACACACGCTTCCCTCCACGGGTCCGCGTCCAAAACGACGATTGCTAGATGGATTAGCGCTGTAATTAATGATTCTAACGCGGTGATAGGAGCTTCCCCAAGCTCGAGCCCATTCTGTTTGTATATCACTCACTTCGTCATGGGCCTATCACTGAGGAATCAATCATTGCTGAAATCTGCGAGGCTATGTCGTGGAGAGGGCTCCCCCCAACGTTTTCGTCGTTGACTACAGAAACTACAACCCCCAAGTGAACGTTGCGAGGGCACTCCTGCAGAAACCACACTATTTCCAACTGCTATTCATAAAGTCGCCAATCCATGTTTACCCGACTGTGACGCTTGCCCCGGAGTATTCCGTTGTCAAGTGAGCATCTATGTCCCCGATTTTTTATGTAATGCATTTAGGCCCTTAACATATGTTTCTTTAGTTAGTGCAGGTCTCGCCTTTAGCTGCATTCTGTTGACTGCTCTGAAATATCAGTATCATGCTCCACACCTCCGACGAGTGGCTATCTGTTGTTGATGAAAATAATATTCATTCAACGGGGTTAATGCATATGTTTCAGTCAACATTGTGTAAAGGAAATCAGTTCAGTGTAATGATGTTTATTCAAAAAACACATTATTTTTTATAAATCATCTAACTGAAGGCCTGAATTTCCTTTCCAATGTTGAGTCCGCACTTCCAAGGCCCGCCCCACAGCTGATATGAACGCGCGTCCGTGTGGGCTTTGAGGCAAAACGGAATTAAGGAAAAGCTAAGGTCGACGAGGGTGTGACCTGGGATCACTGGTCGAGACCATTATCTCTTTTATAGGGGTGCTAAAATAGGTATTTTTTTGGGCATTCCACTTCTCAGAAGGGAAATGCATTGTTTCATCAGAGTTCAGTCAACATTGGAAAGGACATCAGGCTTTCAGTTAGATGATTTATCAAACATATGTGTTTTGGAATAATTTGTTTGCCCACTTTGGACTGAATTGGTTGAAATTCCCCCAAAGAATAGGGATGAAAACACATATTTTGGTCAATATCGGCCCGCTTTTTTTCAGCCGGGGGGGGGGACATTGCCCCCTGCCTCCCCCATTCCGGTACGGCCCTGGTGGTTCAGGTGGATAGAACACTTGACCCACACGCCAAATGATGGGAGGTGCTGGTGTAGTTGGCTCTCCACTCACCTTTCACCACTGCGACCCGGTTTTTTCCATCCCCTGTGGTAGGCTGTGTCGTACGGGAATTTGGTCACCGATCCACACCCGTCCTCACAGGTTTCCTCAAGCTTTGGTTTGTTGCCTCCTGCATCCTAAAATCAGACTTCCCTTCCCATAGCTTTCCGTTTCGTTCTGGATTTACTTTGTTGTGAAGGCACTCCACAGCGCAAACCACCCGGGGTGAGCACTCAGTGATTGTCGCGGTTGAAGAAGTAAATATTAAAGGTTGCGAGTTCAAGCCCCACTGTAGGATGTGTAAGTAATCCACCCTACCACAGCAACATATGGCTCAATCACGTTGAGAAAGAGTTGGGCACTCCATTCCTTTGTACACAGGTCCATCCCCGTTACTTTTTTTGTGTGTTAAATTATGTTTATATTCTTTCCAAGTTATCTAGTTTGTTTGGTTTTGAGGACAAATTGAAGAAATTTCAAATTTTGTGAAAATAGCTTGTGTCAGTTTTGTATTCCAGATTAAAAAAATCTGAGATGATGTTGGGCACAAATACTCTAAAGGTCACAGCTGTTGTGCAGTTCTCCTTTATTATTACAAACGGATAAACAAAAAATATCAACGGCGATACCTTTTTGCCTACTAATCTGGGAGTAATTTATGCCACAACTAAAAGCCTGTGTAAATTTTGATGACATGCATGCGGGCAAATATGATTTTTCATACAATCTA
This sequence comes from Ophioderma brevispina, assembly GCA_023653785.1. NCBI lineage: Eukaryota > Metazoa > Echinodermata > Ophiuroidea > Amphilepidida > Ophiodermatidae > Ophioderma > Ophioderma brevispina. The sequence goes on from JAMKCH010005559.1 coordinate 40,518, forward strand.
GTTTACACGTCTTTCTATGGAAAAGCAATTGCTTTACCTAAGTTGTGGCAGAGAATGATTTGATGCACGTGCAATGGAAAGTATTAATAATATGATGTTTTCACAGTTCATCAATGCATTAATTACACTTAAAACCCCGAGTAATACTTAAAAGTACGTTTTGTGTTTTGAGTCATAATAATTTTTGGGCAGATCTTCATGAAGCAAATCTGTTGAGAACATTGGCAATACTTGAAAGATGTGTCATTTGATATACTTTGAAATAAATTATTTTGTTTTACAGTTTACTGCAATTCGGATGGGAGTTGGTCCTGTACAGAAATTGGATGTTGTGAGTTTCTTATCCCACAGTGTGGTTTATTTTGAAATTCCAACCTAAAACATATTGCCCCTAATCTGTACCCCTTGTCCAATTGTGCTTGAAATATATGCTGTATAAATATCATTAATCGGATTGTCACAAATAAAGTAGTATCATTGATAGTCATGATTACACATCATGCATATTCATGAAACTAATCCTGGTATTATCATTAGATGATTCCTTTGTTTGGTTTGGGGTTGGTGGGGGGGGGGGGTAGTTGGTTGTTGGTTGTAGTTGGTTAGTTATAGCTATTAGCTAGTTAGTTAAAGCAAAGTTTTAAAAATCCTGTGGCCAGATACACTCACACTCAGCAATACTGCTGATGGGGGATTTACAAGTCCTATTTCACTAGGGAAATATTTGCAACTGTTTCCCTACGCCTTGTCCCATGAGGTGTATAATAAATACTACCAGATTGTTTATATTGGGGAAATAGGGCACACTATTTTCCTTGGTACAGGCCTATCTCCCCCTGCCTATAACGTGTTCCACATCAGGAAAATAGTACCATCTTCAGAGCAATTTGGAGGCAATAGTTCTGTCTATTTCTCAAATGAGAGGCAGTCTGTATTTTGTTTATATATACGGCATACTAAATTATTAAAACTTACCAATTACAAACAACAACAACAAGCCAATATCATGTATAATTTACACAACCCACCATGAACAACACGTTAACATTATGCTTCAAAGCAAGCGGCCAAGTCTGGGTTTACGCATGGACCGTGGAACACTGTTATTAGTGTTATTTCCCATAAATAGTTCTACTGGCAGTTGTGGCTACCAGACTTCTTTTTTTTCCGGGGGGGGGGGGGGTGTAACAGCAAGTTAAATTTCGGGGAGGGGGGGGCAAAAGTGAAATTCTGGAGGGGAATTCAAAATGTTGAGATTTTAACAAATTTTGGCCCAAAATGCTGATATTTGCCCAAATTTGGTGTTTTTGGACCCCAAAAAATGGCCCGGATAGACGACGAGTTAAAACCGGGAGGGGACCACAAATATCAAATGGATAGAATGAAGGCTGGCGCTATCAAACCCAGGGCATCCTCCTCTTCTGGTGAAAAAAGAGGAAATCTGTGGGTGAGAGACAGCCTAATTACTCGAAAATATAGTTTTTTCGGGTTGATAACTTGCTATTTTCCCTAAACGGGGTCTTTGAGTGAAAGTTTTATGAAAAACAAATCTTTAAAAAAAGAGATTTTGGGTGGAGATTTTCTTTTAATTTTTTTCAAAAAAAAATAGGGGTCTTTGGTGACAATAGTAAAATTTTCTAAAATATGGTTGCTTTAGTGGACAACGATTACTGAGAATTGAGGGGTCTTGTCTTCAGAACATACGCATTACCTCCAAGATAGCGTGCCCTTCTCATTTTGGGGGGGTCTACCTTTTAAAAACTTAGGAATGTTCGATCAATAATGTGTTGTAGTTGTTTGTTTGTTTGTTTGTTTTTTGCTGTTTTCGTTTTATATTAAATAGGTCTATGAATTGCATTATGCTCGTGGGGGGCCGGTCAAGTGCAAATTTTTTTTTTCCACGGGCCGGACCGGATTGATTACACAGTCCGTCTCTGCGCGTCCGTGTGGGCTTGAGCCAAAAGGAATTAAGGAAGAGCTTATGGTCGACAGGTGTGACCTGGGTCATGGTCGAGACCATTTCATCTTTAGGGGTGCTAAAATAGGTATTTTGGGGCATTCCACTCTCAGAAGGGAAATGCATATGTTTCAGTCAACATTGGAAAGGAAATCAGGATTCAGTTAGATGATTATAATAAAACATACAAAATGTGTTTTTGAATAATTTTGCCCCAAATTTAGACTGAAATTGGTATTGAAATTCCCAAAGAAGAGGGATGAAAACACTATTTTGGTCAATATCGTCCGCTTTTTCAGCCAGGGGGGGGGGAAATTGCCCCCTGCCCTCCCCAGTCGGTACGCCACTGGGTGGTCAGTGGATAGAACACTTGACCCACACGCCAAATATGGGAGGGTGGGCTGGTGTAGCGGTCGAGTCGAGTCACCTTTCACCAATGCGACCCGGGTTCAATCCCCTGTGGAGCTTGTGTCGTCGTGAAATTTGAGTTACCGATCCATACCCGTCCTCACAGGTTTTCTCCAAGAAACTTTGGTTTCCTCTGCCATCTAAAATCAGACTTTCTCTACCATATAGCCCTTCCGGTCGTTTGGATTTATTGTGTGAAGGCACTCCCACCGCGGCACCATGACACTTCAGTGGATTTGTCGCGCGTGTTGTATTTGTAAGAATTAAATATTAAAGGTTGCGAGGTCAGCCCCACTGGAGGATGTGTAGTAATCCCCCTACCACAGCAACATATGGCCTCAATCACTTTGAGAGATAGTGGGAACTCCATCCTTTGTACACAGGTCCATTCCCCTTTACTTGTTTGGGTGTGTAAAATATGTTTATATTCTTTCCAAGTTCTAGTTTGTTTGTGTTTGAGGACAAATTGAAGAATTTTCAAATTTTGTTGAAAATGAGCTTGTGTCAGTTGTAGTATGCCAGATTTACAGATTTAAAAAAAGACTGAGATGAGTGTTGGCACAAATACTCTAAAGGTCACAGCTGTTTGAAAGTCTCATTTATTATGACAAAACGGAATAAACCAAAAAAATACCAACGGCGACAAACTTTTGACAACTAATCTGGTATTATGCCATAACTAAATCATCACATGTGTAAATTGATGACATTTCATTGCGGGCAATATGATTTTTCATACAAACTAGTTTTACACGTCTGTCTATGGGAAAAAAAAAGCATTGCTTTACTTAAGTTGTGGCAGAGAAGATTGATGCAGTGCAATGGATAGTAGTAATAATATGAGTTTTCACAGTTCATCAATGCAATTAATTACACTTTAAACCACGAGTCAATACTTAAAAAGTACTGTTTGTGTTTTGAGTCAATCTAATATTTGCAGATGCTCCATGAAGCAACTCTGTTGAGAACACATTGGCCAATACTGAAAGAATGTATTGATACTTGAAAAACATCTTATTTGTCAGTTAAGCAATTCCGGATGGGAGTTGGCTGTACAGAAATTGGAGTGGTGTGAGTTCTTAGCCACAGTTGTGATTTATTTGAAAGTCCACAACATAAACATATGCCCCTAATCTGTACCCCTTGTCCAAATTGTGCTTGAAAAATGCGGTAAAAAATCATTAATCTGGATTGTCACAAATAGAAGTAGTATCATTTGATATTCATGATTACACTCATGGAATCATTCATGAAACTAATCCTGGTATTTCATTAGATGATTCCTGTTGTGGGTTGGTTGGTTAGTTGGTTAGTTGGTAGTTGGGTAGTAGCTGTTAGCTAGTTAGTTAAAGCAAAGTTTTAAATCGGTGGCCAGATAAACCTCACCACACTCAGCAATATGCTTGTGAGGATTTACAAGTCCTATTTCACTAGGGAAATAATTTGCACTGTTTCCACAGCCTGACACCAAGTGAGGTGTAATAAAATAAATACTACTTGTTATATGGGGAAATAGGGCACACTATTTTCCCTGGTTACAGGCCTATCTCCCCCTGCCTATAACCAGTAGTTCCACATCAGGAAAATAGTACCATATTCAGATCAATTTGGAGGCAATAGTTCTGTCTATTTCTCAAATGAGAGGCAGTCTGTATTTGTTTATATATACGGCATACTAAATTATTAAAACTTACCAATTACAAACAACAACAACAAGCCAATATCATGTATAATTTACACAACCCACCATGAACAACACGTTAACATTATGCTTCAAAGCAAGCGGCCAAGTCTGGGTTTACGCATGGACCGTGGAACACTGTTATTAGTGTTATTTCCCATAAATAGTTCTACTGGCAGTTGTGGCTACCAGACTTCTTTTTTTTCCGGGGGGGGGGGGGGTGTAACAGCAAGTTAAATTTCGGGGAGGGGGGGGCAAAAGTGAAATTCTGGAGGGGAATTCAAAATGTTGAGATTTTAACAAATTTTGGCCCAAAATGCTGATATTTGCCCAAATTTGGTGTTTTGGACCCCAAAAACACAGCATTCTTTGCCAAAAATCTGTCATTTTTCTACTGCCGAATGGGGCACACGGGGGGGAAACAAAAATTAGGGAGAAATTTTCCCTCTGCCCACTGTCTACTGGATAAGTACTTTTGCCAGCTGTCGCTATGGAAACACTAATCAGGAGAGTAGTTGAAACTATTTAAAGGTCAGTGATGTCCTTTTTACTAATCATGAATCAAGGTTGACAGGAGGAGATTTTTTTAAGGATAACAATTTTCTATCAAAATGTGATTGGGTAGACCACCTACCCGAGGTTTATAGACAAACACGCACAAAAGAAACCGCAAACTTTGTTTGGAATTGCCTGCCTATCGTAATCATCCTAGAGAAAACCATGTTTGATTTTCTGTAGTGCATGACAGAAAATACTAAATCAATCATTACAATGAGATGATGTATTTGCGATTCACTTCAGGTGTGAATCTAATAACTTGAGCATTCCAAATATGCAAAAAACCCTGTCGAAAAATAGGTGGTGCTTCTTTTAGGAAATGTCCTTGTGTCTCCTTAATTGGCTGTGAGTCAGAATTCAAAGAACTGTTTTTTTGCCGTATCCTTCTAATTGTTGTTCCAACTTATAAAAGTATACATATTTTGGAGAAGGGAATGACTCAGGAATCCAAATATGCTAATCTTTTCCCCCAAAATACGTATTTTTTGAGAAAATCATAAAAATGGAGTTTTCACTTCATTTTTTTTTGGTTCCCTATAAAAAAATATAGAAATTTTATAAAATGTGCCTTGTTCGTATTTGTATTACAGAGTCTTAGTTTATCAGCGGTTCGGTCTTTCCCCTTTTTTTCAAAGTCTTTGCCAAAAAAAAAAAGCCAAAAACCGCGTGTTCAATTCGGAACAACGCCAAGATTGTTCAAAGTGACATTAATCACGATTTTAACCAAATATGAAAAAAATAAAAAAAATACCGAACCCGAGATTTGATATGCTCTATATTACGATGCATTTCATTTCTTACTGTTGCTGATATGGATTTCGAGTAGTAACTGGGGGAACCGAAAATCGGGAAGTTACGCAGAAAGTGAACACAGAGAAAATCGCCATTTTGTCAAATATTGCCCATTCGATAACAAAATATAGCCTTACTCCAAACCACAGCGTTCATCTCTTATTCTTCACAAATCGCTTATAACCAGGTCAATCAAAGTGATTAATTGGACTACTTGTGATCAAAATTCACCAATTGATGAGCTCATCAAATCGTGAATTTTAAATCCCATTCTGTTTGAAAAGCAACTCACGGGCACCATTTACAATTGAATCAAGTTACCATGGTGGTGCGTTCAGATCGAATCAATGCACCAAGGCGTTTCTGATGCGCTATCATTACATCGCGCGCGCAGAATAGCACAGGCGAGTATGCGAATACGCGAATTACCGCCCTTTGAAGTTCAGCCCAGTGATTGTTCTTGGTCAAAAATGGTACAAGTAAAGTAAAATGCAACAAAATATGAGGAAAAATTAAATATATATAGATTTGTAAAATATATGGAAAGAAAAACATGTTAATGCCAGTAAACATGAAAAAAACTAAAAAAAACTGGCCATTTGAATAAGTTCCTATTCACAGCCACCTTTAAAGAATTCGTATGAGGGTATATAATAGAAAATCGTGCCCTATTTTCACTCTATGTAGTTATTTGTATTTTAAGGCATAAAAACTCTTCCTATCATTTGATAAGTGGGTTATACACTTATCAAATGACATAAAATATTCTACTATTTCCCAATATTTCATGGCAAGGAAAAAAGTTGTTATAAAAAGTGACTATTACCCTTTGATGCTCTCGTAACATTTTACAGGAGCTCTTTTTTCCCTGCGTCGTTATATCATCAACATCTAGACTTGCGCTCATCAGCAGATATATTGTCTACTTCTAGTTTAAATGTGTTAATATGGTTTAGTGATAGAAGAGAATATTTTATGCATTATATGAACCAAATATTGAATGCACTTTATTTGTGAAAATGTTGCAAAATACCTCCCCTTGGTGACCAAAACCGTGGGCCTACTATTTTCCCCATGACCTTTGGTCTCGGGAAAATAGTGCCACAGTGTCCAGTCACCTCGGGTAGGTATTTTGCACCATTTTCCTCATGAGCAGTCAATATTTGTATACTAGCTAACTTCCCAACAAGGCCAGTCTTTAAATTAGGAGTGAATAGACATTATTTATGACAATCATCTTGACCCCATTATTACAAGTCAAGTTGTTTCTTTAAAGCAAATAATGAGCCCCCATTCACAGCTGTTTGAAAGTCTCATTTATTATGACAAAACCAGAATAAAACGAAAAATATTGATGGCGACACAGTTTTGACAATTGCTATTGATTATTTATATTCCACTAACAACATCCTGTATAAATTTTACGAAATTTCATTGTGGGCAAATATGATTTTTCTTAAAAACTAGTTTTACATGTCTTTTTAGAGCGAGTGTTATAACATACAAATCATGACGTTTATAGGCCTATATGGCAAAGATTCCCACAATGGATTTGCAGATATAATAGCTCTTATATGTTCCTACTTATATCAGTTGTCAACATTGTGTTTCCACTGCTTAAAATTGTTCTAAAAATAAGAGACAATTTGCATGGGGTCAAACAGCAGTGCATTCATGAGAGGAAAATGATGATCTGTTTTGAGATTTAAAGCTAAAACTTGTTGGCAAGAAATATACTAATGCTCACAAACCAAAACTGCTCAAGTTTGTACTACTCTTATTCCTTTTGAGTCAAAGGTCAAAAGGGTCAAATTTCAACATGCTCAAGTGGTAGAAATAGCTGGACTGTCACACATGCCTAGTTAATTTTCAATAAAGTTAAAGGAAATGGCCTGATTTAATTATGTAAAGTTTTCACTTAATTGAATGTTCTTGACCTCAATACCCCATATGTAAGGTTTCATGCTGATATTTCAATCCATTTTGATATGAGAGCTAAAAATGTCATTATGTATGTATTATAGAACACTATGTAAAATTAATGTTGGTTGACCAAAGTGGGACAACTTTTTTTACTCAGAACATCCAATTCAAACAACTTGTAGCCCTAAGATTTTACAGGGTAAATGTGAAAAGCAGTAGCTTTTGACTTTCTATTAACTACTCTTAATGGGCCCAAAGTGGCATCAAACTAAAAACATATTTAATTATCCAATTATTACAATTACGTGACACTGTTATTAGTGTTATTTCCCATAAATAGTTCTACTGGCAGTTGTGGCACCAGACTTCTTTTTTTCGAGGGGGGGGGGGTGTAACAGGCAAAGTGAAATTTTTGTGGTAAGGGTATTTATACATTGTGCTAGTCTTTTTAAAACATTGTATAAAATGAATGATGACCAGCTGGTGTGACCTATTGTTATGGAATCGAAGGTAAAGAAAGTGAAGCAAGCTCCAACTGCGCCAAAACATTTGTGTTCTACTGCATATCATCACATGACAGCATTGACCAAGTGTGATTACTAGTGACATACACATTCTGTAGAAAACACATTGTTTAGATATCAATATGTTCTAATTTTGTAAAACATTTGTAATGCTCTACTCTAAATCTTCACATTTCCATTGTACCTTACAGTCCCAGTATGTGTTTACAATGGTCAAAGATTTGCTGTGCAACAGTCACGACCTCATGAAGATGGTTGCAACACATGGTAAATAAAATTTGTTTTAATTAAAGAGTACATAGATACATGTATATGTATCTTTTGCTTATTTTACCTTTATACATGTCAGATTTACAATACTCTAGATATGCTGGGGAACAAACACTGTAAATCATATATTATTATATTATTGTGGATTACTTCGAAATTACATTATATTTGTTACAGTTTCTGCAATTCTGATGGGAACTGGGGATGTACAGAGATCGCATGCGGTGAGTTTCTTTTGCACATGCACATTTATTTGTAGTTTCTAAACACTAAAACACATCTTTAACTAATTCTAGATTGTGCTTATTACTGAGCAACATGGATTTGCAAAATATTGTGATTGTAGATCATCGCAATTGCAAGTACCATCATTTCATATTCATTATTATGTCATGATTACAGTGATTTGAGTCATGTGATAGTTTTTACTATCACATGGCTTGAAAAGAAACCAGGTGATATCATGATATAAAACAAATATTGACTGCCTATAATCGTGCAATAGTAAAAATATATCATTCGGTCGAATTTTGACTGTTCCGTTTCACTCGGCTTCGCCTCGTGAAATAGAAAAGTCAAAATTTGACCTCATGATATATTTTTTACTATCACACTCTTAAGCATTCAATATTTGTATACTATCTTGCCTCCCAACAAGAGCAGGTTTTAAGCCAGAAAAGAGTGGGGAGAAATGATTTCTTTCAGTCTTCATGATCCCATCTGTTACAAGTTATGCTGTGTGTTTATGCAAATATTGAGTGCCCATTCCAGAGGGAAAATAAGATGACCCTCTTGTATTAGCACTGATTTCATGGTATGGCATTATGGATTGGAGGAAGAGCAATTAATTGAAGTACAAGGTATTGTGGATCTTGATGTGGATCTAAAGCCATGTTGAGATTTAAAGCCATTTCTTGTTGGCAAGTAAAATTCTAATGCATAATGATTATGAAACCAAACTTGCTTGAGTAGTTTGCTTCAGATGTAAGTCTCTCTCTCTCTCTCTATCTTTCTCTCTCTCTCTCTCTCTCTTTCTCTCTCTCTCTCTCTCTCTAACTCTAACTCAATGCATATCTCCACAAGCAAAAAATTACAACATTCACTAAGCATAATAAAAAAGTACACATGTCTGAGAGAAACTTGTATTCTTTTACATTACCAATATCTTATAATATTTGAAAGATTTGTTATGATCTTCTTGAAATCTTCATATTTCAATTTCACTTCACAGTCCCATTCTGTGTTTACAATGGTCAAAGATATGATGTGCAACAGTCACGACCTCATGAAGATGGTTGCAACACATGGTAAGTAACTTGTGTTTCGTTTAAGAGTACATGCATAGACACATCTTTTTCTTGGTCATCATTTTACCTAAATTGGTCAGATTAACAATACTCAGATGGTACACATTTGAAAGAACGGAGGGGTAGTAATGAAAAATCCACCTATAAAAGGGTAAAAGAACAAACAGCAGCAGGACATGAATATGCAAAAGATGCTGGCATGCTCATACCAAGTATTTTTATTGTCATTTTAAAAGCAACCGTGTAATTAAAAAATTCTTAGCAAAACCAGTAACTACTACTTGGGTTTGGACTGGAAAGTGTCCCTCTGGCTCAAAAAAGCAGGTGATAGGGACCTAAAACATGTATTTTCCCTTGTCTTGGGGCAATTCAGTGTTAAATTTGGCCAAAATTGATGGTGAATTTCACATTTTTGTATGAATATGCGCGCATTTGGCGTTCAGACTTAATTGACACAAATCTGGGACGACTTACAAATTTACCCCCTCTGGGGGACGACTTGGAAATTAGCCCCTCTGGATCGTGCCTTGGTACACCACTGGAAAATTGATATTACTGGGTGTCTAATCACGATCGATGGTTGTTCTTTAACAATGCCTACACTATCTAATATGTTATCTATTTCTGGTGCAGTATGTTCAGGGAGTGGAAGCTGAGGGGTATAGAAAAGCATGTAGTGAGTAATTTATACTTTAAAAAGGGGCTAGAAAGGCAGGTTATGCAAAAGGCTGGGGGGTGACCACCTCTCTGATGGCTCATTACATGAAAGTAAAACATTAATATAACCTCAGAGTACAACAAAAGTTAGAGAATAAAGGTATGATTTTGGGAACGGGACTGCTCTTTACGACAAATTGAAACCAAGGCGATACCATTATTTAACGTGGAAGACCGAGGCCGGAGGCCGAGTTTCCGCACAAAAATAATGGTGTCGCCGGGTTCAATTTGTCGTGAAAGAGTACCGGTTCGCAAAAACATACCTTTATTCTAATTCTAAACAGCGTTATCATTTAAGGTCATCTTTAACCCAATTCGCGATACTTTACGGCTAAATACACAAGAAAGGACTGCCACACCCAGTGAAAACAATCGAACAACCCACTGAACGCAACGATCATAAGCAACGAAACGCAATGGTGGAAGGCGCGCGTGAAAGTAGCAAAAACGCGGTATGACGCAGGCTTCAAACCTAAATAACTTCAATACGCAGCGCGTACTACCTGGGTGTAAATAACGAAAGTGAACACGGCAGCAGCCAAGGAAATTGCTACATTTTCACAGCTGTTAACGAATGAACCTATATATTGAGCAAATCTTAAAGTTTTTACCAGTTTATAGGTTAAACCCTTGGGCACTACCTGCTATAGTACATCAGTATCTACACTATTGGATGGTATGAATGAGACAAATCAGAGATACTGTAAGACTGTTGGTATGGTTTACAGATTGCCTTTAGAAAACTATTCTGATTTGGGGGGGGTTATTCAAAGGGTTCTCTCAGGTGTATTGTAATGAGCAATCTTTTTTTGTGTTTTTTTTTTTTGATTTTTTTGTTTTTTTTTTTGTTTATGACAAATTGGTATCTAGGGGGTAGTACCCCAGGTGGTTAATGAGCTTGGTAACAGAATGACACCCATAGTGTCCTTCTGTTACCAAGTAATTATATGCAAGATTCATAAAAAAAGTGTTTGCTAAAAAAAAGTAGCGAAATTGTGTAACTTTGTGTATGCATAGAGTATGGAGTATATTGAATTAGCCAAAAAACAACCGATGCAGTCGTTCCAGTGCATGAACCTGTCTTGCCACTGATAAGTGGACAGGATCTGACTTACAATTCATTTGGGATGTTTCATTGTAACGTAGACCAAGGGATTGGTCTCAGTGGGTACCACGCATCATGTAGTGACCAAAGAACCAAGATTCTTGAATATATACTTCCTTTCTCATTCCTCTGCACAGTGACGTAAGTGCGTAAATTTGGTGAACACACCTTTAAATCTCACGCGCCGGTTCAAATCTCTGCATAATGACTGCAATAAGGTGGTGTGACAGACTCGCACTGAAAAACGTCATCTGAGCTATGACATCACTGCACAGAGGAACTAAAAAGAGAGAATAGTTAATTGTTTCCATAACAAAATTGGCTCTCTGGTACAAAAACTATATAAAGTAAAGATGATGGCGGCCCAAGTCTATTTCAATATAGCAATATACCCAAAACAAATCAAAAGAATAAACAGCAGTACCGACCAAACCGATTAGTGACTTTTGATGTAAGTGGTCATGGTGTCCCAGGACCCACATACAACCTCATTCTCATCGTTATCACCCACGATAAGGTAATTTCAAGATTTGATGAAAAACATAAAAATTGGGATCTGGGCGCCATCCTAATAATAAAGTACTATTTTAGTTGCTGCTGCAAGCACTACGTGCCATGTGGAAAGTTAATAATGTTTCATGACTCAGTTAGCTACAATCATAAACTATGCCATCACACTTAAAGGAGGCTCAGAGATTTCAAAATATATTTTTGTTGCATATAAAAAAAATAGCACTCAAAATGAAAGAGAGTCAACTAAGAATGCTTAAAGACATATCAGTGATCCACCCAAAAGGTCAAAACATTCAAATTTGCAGAAATAGCAGAAAGTGAAGGTAAGAGGTCTGTAGAAGTTTTTTTGCCAAATGAAAAAATTGATAGAAAAGGAGGGAAAAGAGCAGGGTCCAATAGATATAATCTCATTATATACGTGTTGTTTAAGTGTTTTAGACAGTAATGACTAAAATGTCTGATTTTGTCCTTATACGTTGTTGTGGTCCTATAACTTGTGAGCTATGTTAGCATACCTATACTTAGTACTACACATTGCCAAAAAATCTGATTTTTATATGTTGGTTGAGGCAATTCACTGATAGTGCCTTTAATTCTAAAGTTTGAAATGAATCTTATTGTGATATAGCTTTATTATATTTTTATTACAAAATTGATTTCTTATATGAAGGGCGTCAAATCGAGCTCTTGCTATGTCACCCAGTGATTGTTGTGGACAGTTAATTTTATGGAAAAAAATGCAAATTTGTTTGAAAATTGATAGCAGCATCAGTGGGAAATCTTTGATTCTAAAATACTGGTGTTATAGAGTTTACAGGATGCCAAAGTCTTGCATTTGCGTTTATTTCAACCATTTGTATGTTTTGATCACTCAAGGAGTTATTTAAAGGTGGACGGCCCGATTTAAGGATATGAAGCCTTCATCTTGATAGATTGGCCTTCCACCTCAACACCCCATCTGTAAAAAATTGCCGCCACATTTCTATGTTTTGATGCGAGAGCTAAAACGAATTTGTGAAGCCCCTAGAGTACCTGTGTCAAAATTAATATTGGTGACCAAAATGGGGCAACATTTTCGCTCTAACTTCTAAACAAAAATCCTTTGGCTCTAAGATTTCACAGGATAAATGAGAGGAAAATCGGAGCTTTCTTTTGATATCCAAAGGTGAACCACTTCCAGTAAAAAATATGGGGCTTCTGCGGAGAGGCTATTAGCGATCGTGCCAGGACCTTTAATAAAATGAGCATGAATAGCAATGCCCATATCTTAATTATAATAGGCCATGTCTTGTCTGTCACGATGTATGTCTTCCGCCTTTTCTCAGGAGGTGTACGCTCACAAAAATTGGTGGGTGGGTGTAACTGAGGCTGGCAAAGATCAAGTGCGATTGGTTAGTGGCTACGTGTGCCACAAGCCGGGTAATAGTGAAAAAACGGGTTTTCAAACAAGTAGTAACTTTAAAAAAGCCATGGCAATCGCAAAAAAAACCCGATTAAACGGCGCGTATTTGAATATTGCAGATTTCTTATTAGCAGGAAATGCACCACGAACTGCTCATGAAAAAAAAAATTTGTTTTCATCGCGTTAAACAGAGTATAGGAATACTATTTAGTATCCCCTCTTGAGGCGATAGCCGATGTGATATGGAAACAACCAAGATATTTTTCCGTATTCCGTGAGAACAAACAGGGGTGGTTTAACCGAATTATCATTTAGTAGACATTTGAAGTGGAATCCTAAAAGTAGATTAATTATTTAAATCTGGATTAGCAAAGCTACACTGCAGTCTAAGTACAGAATTCAGAAAGCTCAGTAGGCCACCCTAGTCTAGGCCTGCTACAATGTACAGATCAAGAGTTGGACTAACTGTACAGTAACATAAACTCAGTCATCATAATTGTCCTGATACACACATTTTCCCATTCCCAACAAAGCAGTCTAGACCAAGAGGTCATGGGCCATCATAGGCACAGTGATCAGTACTAGTAGTAGTTATTGCCTATGCACCAGGTCAGGAGAGTCGAATTTGCAGGGTAGCATGGGCAGGTAGTAGGAAAAAAGCCCTAATACCTCTTGAAAGCTATCACAAAGGTCATTAGTCACCTCCAAAACCACACAGGGCGAACTTTAAAAAAGTTATTGTACAAAAGAACATAGGGAAATGTATCAGTAGAAATATGTGGGATTGCCAGCAGCCGTCACACCAAGGTGTTGAACAAAAAAGGCCAATTTGGATTGTGCTATTCAGAGGGGGCTGGACCAGAACAATCTCTTCCACAGATGCTCAAGATCATTACATCTATTGATGTTAATGAATGTATTCTAGGGCACGGATATTTGTGTAAGCATAACGTAATACGGGCTCCATATCCAGTGAGTATGAAAATTACTCTGTAATACGGAAAATATTAATGTGGACATTAACCAATCAGCTTCCCCATTCATGTCTACGAAAGGATAAAAAAAACTGACATGTGTGCGCATGCTACATTCATGCATGTGTTTACAGGTTCTGCATTTCATTATCCTAAACTGCTCTTAACAGATCCTATCAGATGTGTGGATGACAATGGGGATACCAAAATGATGTGAAATCAGTTCAACATCCGATCCGTGTTGAGAGTTAGTTGTAATAATGGGAACAGCTGTGGTTCAACTCATGGTGGTCTGTAGCACCCCCAGTAGTCGTGGTATCATTCATGATCCAGAGAGTGCTGCCCCAGATACGATTGTGGAGAAGGTGTGTGTACGACTAGTGATAAACCTGTTCTGGTTCCTGTTGAGTTCTAATGTGCGTAGTTCCTTTTCAGGCACCATGGGCAGTGATGTCGTGGAGGGTATACCACCATCGCCAAAAAAAAAAAAAAAAATTATAGCAACTTATTTGCACATATGCTTAAAAATAGGTAATAGTGGTAGTTGCGCATGTGCGAGAACGATAGTCTGTGTGTGTAAATCCCTTTAAGCAACCGTTCTTTGGTTTGGTGTTTTAAACTTTTGGCTAAAGGGTGTTAGCAAGAAAAGTGAGGTAGGAACAAAAAAAACTACCACTACACACTGACCACCACGTGGCACCAATAAATATATGTAGTAGGGTGATATGTATGTGTGTGTGTGGTTCATATTCGGGGCAAAAATCTTTGATCTATGCAAAATTTTAGCAGTGGTGACACTATTTGAAAAACATGATAAGTAGGGGCAGGCTAAAAGCTATTCCTTCTTGCAAAAAATCAGAAAAAAATGTCCATGTTGAGAATTGTGCATTTAGTCCTACAAAGGTCATAATTTGTAAGTTGTAGCACCCTCTATTGCCCCAATCTCTGTAGAGACGGGTAAGAGAAATCTTTTTGCCCACAATAAAAGTTATAAGATTTGCACAGGATGTAGGCCTAGTAGATAGATAATCCAAATCAGATACACCACACAAGGTGTTCATCGGTGATCCTATGCTTTTATTTGATTTTAGAAGACTTTCAAAACAGCTGGGTAATGTGATTTTTATAGACTGTCATCACCTTTTAACCACTCTGTGATGAGAAACAACATGTGGTGGAAGAGATACCAAACTGAAATGCAATTTAGGTTATCAAACATTGTTAGTTTACAGGATGAAGAGATGATCTGGCAATCCATAATGAAGGTGAAATCATCCAAACTTCAACCTCTGGGAAAAAATGTCATTGCTTCATGGAGAACCTAGTGTGTGTTCTAGGCTGTGCGGCCACATCCACCTGGAGTGTGTGTACCAATACAAGAAGCAGGAGAATGGGGCCCAAGATATGAGTGCAGCGTATGGTAGTTCTGATTCTGAGCCTTGAGAAGTTGAAAATGAAGGAAGAAATTGTCACAGGTGTTTTTACGTGAAAGTCAAAGTTTAACAAACAACCACCTTTATTTGCTTTAATTTGAGTAAGTATGATTCCTCAACCCATAACCTAGCTCTTATTCCCAACTGCAACCCCACCATTTAACGATTAACATAATACTAACTTCTGAAAACTAGAACTGTTTTTGTAAGTTATTTCAAACCATGGTTGCTAAGATTGTGGACGTCTAAGTGATTGAATGAAATATAATTTTTATCGATTCAATGGAAATCAGCAATCAAACTGTCATGTGGTTGGTCATTAGATTCGCTTTGTATACATGCGAATATAGTGTGCCGTGCTCTTAAGTTCCTTCTCTTTCTTCTTCTCTTTTTTCTTCTCTTCTCCTTCTCTTCTCTCAGAGACTGCAACGGACACTCAAGAACAATAGCAGCCTCGGGGCCAAAACCTGGTAGGATGATAGCCCCTGGGGCCCTGATGTGCCTTTGGGTATCTTGACCCAGAGGTCAAAGGTTCACGGGCTACAGGGGGCCAAATGGTAAAATAGAAAACCTAGAACTAGAGAACCACAGCAGCCTCAGGACCCAGATTTTGCAGGCTTATAGCCGTGGTAGCCCTGTGATGTGCTTTTTGTATCTCGATCCCAGTGGGCAAAGTTCACGGGCTACAGGGGCCAAACGTGAAAATGTAGGGGGCCGTCCATAACTCAAGAACCAGAACAGACTCAGGGCTCAAATATTGCAGGCTTATAGCCCTGGACACCTGATGTGACTTTTGGGTATCGCGATCCCAGATGTTAAAGTTAAAGGGATTACAAGGGGGCCAAACGTTAAAATGTAGGGCCACCATTAAATCAAAGAACCACAGCAGCCTTGGGGCTCAATATTTGCAGGCTATAGCCCCTGGACCCCTGATGTGCCTTTGGGTAATCTCGATCTCCAGAGGTGGCCAAAGTTCAAGGCTACAGGGGCCAACCGTTAAAATGTAGGGGCCATCCAGCAACTCAGAATCAGAGCAGCTCAGAGCCCAAAAATTGGTTACCTAGTACAGGGTGTCTCATAAAGACGTTAACCTCCAGAAACAGCCATTTTTACTACTTAATCAATTCTTATCCTGTTTTAGCTTCATATTATGAAACTATTTACTCTTTTAACATTGGGTGAAAACAAGAAAGGAAAACGGTGAAAAATAACCAAACAATGGACTATTTCCCTAAACTGATGCATAAAACCTAATTTGTCCAAGGCGAGCCATTAGCAGAGGAAACCATGAATGAAAATTGTCCTCCAACAAAAAAACTGTTAAGACCTCCGGCCAATAATGACTCTCAAATTTTCAACGTTCATGCTGGTTTAGAGAATTGTGCAGTATCTACGCACTGCAGCATTATTTACGGCTGATGGTCCTGTTCTTTAATATTCATATCTCTATCCTGACACCTTTTAGAGTCTTGCATGTTCCAGAATTTGTCCTCTGTTTCCCTTGATTGCCATCTTATGGGAACACTACTTTGCGGGAAACTTACCCATCACAATGAACGGAGGCCTTTAACCAAGAGCAGTTCTATGTAGAATATGCACATTGTCGGGTCACGCCAATGCCTATGAAGTGCGTTTTAACCAAATTGCTATATTTGTATTATGAAAGGAGACGGGTGAAGGATTTAGGTAACTTTGCTTCTGAAGACAAATAAGTGTATGTTTCAAGTGCTTTTTAAGCAGTACATGTGAACGAATTAATTAAATCTTAGGAGTACGTGTGCTCAAATCCATAAGAATTACAATGTACATGTTTCTCTGCTATTGCAAGCGGGACAAAGTAGGTTTGCATCATTTATGTAGCGGAGGGGAAATAGTCATTGTTGGTTATTGTTCACCGTTTTCTTTCTTGTTGTTCACCATATGTTAAAAGAGTACAATTTCATAAGATAAAGCTTCTAACCAAGGAAATTAGAAGAAAAAATAATGTGATTAAGTAAGCAAAAATGGCGGTTTCTGGAGGTTAATGTTCTTTATGCGACCCCTGTAGACCTGAGGCCTGTTGTTCCTTTTAGGTATCCGGCCTAGAGGTCAAAAGGTGAAGGGTACAGGGGCACATGCCGAATAACTGTGTTGGCTTAACACAACGGGAGTTCTATTTGTTGTGGTAAATGTGTTTTAGATGGGTTTGAATTTAGAACATTATTTATAACATTATAAAACTATCATACATACATAAGTACACACACACACACACACATACCCACCATACATACATACATAAAAAATAATAATAATAATGGACATTTATAAAGCCCCAGACTCCGGCCCGAGGGTCGCTCATGCGGTTGCCTCTATACGCGTGCCATAGGAAATCGTCACATCATTTCGCTACTACCATACATCTAGGGCTGTGACATATTCCTGGTACCAGCCCGTGTACGTCTTACCCGGGACAGAATTTATCGAGCGGGTTTCCCGAACGTCCACATTTTAAAAAAATATAAGTTAAAATTTTACATTCTTGTACTACTCCACGAGTCTCCCGAACAATATAACATTCCTGAATGAAAACATATAACCATTAATGTATACCCAGATTTGATGCAAACGGTGATATTTATCGCTTGATGAAAAGTTGTTGCCGCTGTATTAACAGCAAATCGCAATACAACATACCTAGGCTACAGCACATTGCACAGCATGAGTAGACTTCCTTGATGGAAAATTCCATTCACCACGTGGTTGTTTAGGTCGGGCTCGTTAAGTGGTAAGAGCTGTACTACGGGCTGTGTTTACGTCAATATCAGCCGATGTTGTCAGCTGACCGGAGTGTTCCACGATCGGTTTTTGCGTTGTGAATGGCGGTTTAGGATGGAAATGAAGTTTTAAATAACAGTACACGATTTGTAGTAAAATAAGGTTTCTTATGATTACATAGAACAGGCTGTTTTTATCGCTGTGAACTTCAAACTGGAAATATTGAAGGTAGGTATTGTCGGGGAGATTTTTTTTTATTCAAAACGTGTGTTTGTCACTGACTGATAAACTCTTGGTTAACTACATCACACGCTTGTGCTGATGATTATGGCAATCCTCGACCCCAAATGGTGAAAACTAATCCATCATCCGACCCCGGTCAATATGTTTCGTGCTATTAGGAGAAGTAAACCTGTGCTGTATGGACGGTCCCAGCACCTCCACAAGGGGGAGGGGATTAGGAATGGGTCCTCCAATACCACAAGAAGGGATTTGCTGTCCATCTTATGATCACTGTCAAACATGGGACATGGGTGTTGGAAACTATTGGTGGAGCAAGCAGAAGTATTTGATGAGGTAGTTGCTATCAGGGTAGCGCTGCATGGTAAACGTAAGGGGTCCAGTGGAAGATAATTGGAACCTTAACCCCACCTTTAGTACATGAAAACAGGGCTCCAAAGATGATTAAATTGGTGTAAAAAAATGTTGGTTCTCGAACCATGGCATGACTTCCTATAGGCTCCAGGTATGATCAGAATGTACTTCACTCCATTAATGAATGAGCAGTTAGTTGGGGAGTGCACCTTTAAGTTTTAATACCTTCAGGCCAAAAAGCCATATTAGACTTGTCACACTCAAGCTCCCAAATATTGACCAAAAATCAAAATCAAAAGAGAAATCAACCAATGCAAACAGAAACACAGCAAAGAAAGAAGGCAAAAGAATGACTAACTTTAGCCCAAGACAAGTTTAACTAAAAAAATATGCTTACAAGACTACAAGTCCATTTTTTAATGTTATTTTGAAGTTTACATTCTAATTTTTGAAATTTAAAAAAAGAAAAATTCCAAAATTTTTTTCGGCAACCTACACAACGGCTTCACACAGGCCGTCATGTATACAATTGGGTAGTAAGCTACCTGGAAATACATCGACCAAGAAAATGGTTTTTACTTTGAGTAAAATTATTCGAAATGCCAACTATCAACAGAAAAAACATATTCGCTATCAAAAATCAGGGTTTTCGATTTTTTGAAAGTTTTAAAAGGATAATTTAGGAGGAAAGTTTCGCGTCAACCATCACTTTATGTCGGTCGGCCATTATGGACTCCCTAGCATGCCAGACTGGGCAGACTCCTTAGTATGTCAGTGAATGTGTTTCAGAAATGGTTTGCCGATTGGGTTAAGCTGTGATTTATGGAAATTAGGGTCAGCAAATTATTTTTTTGATGCCATCGGCAAATCAAGGGGCAGTTTTATGAAAGACTTGTGATGGATATTGGCAGGTACAGCAAAGAAATCAGTCTGGAGACAAACTGGCGCTTAAAAATATTACGGTTTGTAGTAAAAAAGAGTTCTCTTATGAATTACATAGCACAGGGGTGTTTTCATCGCCGTTAACTTCAAAAACATGGAGATATTTGAAGTATGTATGTCAGGGAGATTTTTTGTCTTCTAAACTGTTTGTCAGCTGACTGAAACCTTGGTTAACTACCTCACAGCTTGTGGTGATGATAATGCAATCTCGACCAAATGGGTGAACTCATCCCATTCATACGACCCCTGTCAAATATGTTACTCTTGCTATTATGGAGAAGTCAACTGTGCTGTTATGGACTGTCCAGCACCTCCACAGGTTATGAAGGTGGACTCAATACCACAAGAAGGGATTTGCTGTCCATCTTATGATCACTGTCAAACAGTACATGTTTGTTGGAATATATTGGTGGGAGAAGCAGAAAAGAGATTTGATAGTGGTAGTTGATATCAGGGTAGCGCTGCATGGTAAAAGTAAGGGATCCAGTGTAAGATAATTGGACCCCTTAACCCCACCTTTAGTCTGAAAACAAGGCGTCCAAAATATGATGAATTAGGTGGGAAAAAATGTTGGTTCTAGAACCATGGCATAACTTCCTATAGCTCCATGTCATGATCCGAAGTGTATAATCACTCCATTTCGAATGGGCAGTGGGGAGGGCACCTTTAAGTTTAAGTCACCTTCAGTACCAACAAGCCCTATTTCGACTTGTAATCAATCAGTCCCAAATATTGACAAAAAATCATAAATCAAAAGAGAACTCAACAAGGCAAACAGAACACAGCAAAGAAAGAAGGGCAAACATGAATGACCTAACTGTTATCCCAAGAAAAGTTTCCACTAAATAATTATATGCTTACAAGACTACAAGTCCATTTTTTAATGTATTTGAATAGTTGCACTTCTCACCTTTACATGCAGAAATCTCAAACATTTTTTTAGGCCAACATACACAAGGGCTTCACACAGGCGTCATGTACTACACTTGTGTGTAGTAAGCCTAGCCTAGGAAATACAATACATCGCCAAGAAAAATGGTTTTTAACTTTGAGAAATTATTTCGAAATGCCAAATAATCAACAGAAAAAACATATTCGCTACTAACACATTACAGGGTTTTCGCATTTTTGTGAAAGTTTAAAAGGAATGAAATTCTTGAGAAAGTTTCGCGTCACCATCAACTTTATGTCCGGCCCACACGTCGGTGCCATTTTAGACTCCTAGCATGGACATACCATGGACAGACTCTTAGTATGTCATGAATGTGTTTCAGAAATGTGGTTTGCCGATTGGTTAAGAGCTGTGATTAATGGAAATTAGGTACGCAAATGATTTTTTTGATTGGCCATCGGCAACATTCAAGTGGCAGTTTTAAATGAAGACTTTGGTGATGGAATATCTGGCAAGTTACAGCAACGAAATCAGCTGAAGGACAAGACTTGCGCTTTGAAAAATATTAAGGTTTGTGATTCGGTACACATTTTTATCTAACGGTAAAAAGTAAAATTGGGAGGTTTTCAATTCCCCCATAGTAACACAGACGTTTGGTTTTGGGGCCTGCATCCAGTTGAAATTTGTTGGACCCCCAACCCTCTCTTGATTGTGGAAATTTCAGTGCTTCCATAATTAGCTAATTTCCAAAATCGGCGTCCTGTACGCAGAAACGCAAAAAACCCGACCCCTGGTTGCTATAACCTTTGAAACAATTTTATTATTATTCCATCATTCTTTATTATCGTTAAAAAACAGAAATCAAAATAACAAAGAACATTTACATGTAATATCCCAGGACAAACGCAACTGAACTCTAAAATGAGCACAACAGAGCAGGCATGGACACAACCAACAAAATCGCCAACAGATTGATAGTTCATAACAGCACATTGTTAGTCTATTAAATAGAGAAAAAAAAAACAGAAATTTGGGGTGGGGGGACAACCGACAACAATGAAGAAGGTGAAACCCATTAATATATGGTATATTCCATTTTGTTAGCAATCATGAATCTTGCATCCAAAAATACTAGTTCCTATCCATATTGCTATTTCTTGTAATAATCTTCACTTAGGGATGGTCACCATTCTACGATCTAGGTATCAAGGTAGTATCTAGGGTTGTTTTTCCAACACTTTGAGTGTTTTTAACACTCTTTCCATCCCTATATAGCAAATGCGTTCACATAGCGGCCCATTTACGGCATTTCTTGAATGCTTTCTTCCCACAGCTTGCAGTTCATTGCCAACTAATTTTGCTATTTTTTAAAACATTTTTATTTATTGCAATCACATTTTAATTAATCATTTGTATTGCTGTGACCAGTAGTCAGCCCTTTACCAATTGGTTGGTCTTACTAAAGACCAGCTGCCAACCTGGTCATGCTGACTCGGGCCCGGTTGTCTCTCACTCAATCGGTGATACTGACCGTAATGATCGTTACCAAAATCGCGGACAAATCTGGCACGCGAGAGCGAACATAGATGTGAACCCCCTGTTGTAATACAGTTTTGCGCCATAATGTATCACAAAATAATATCAATGGGATAGAACCCACATACGATGGCGGAACCATGTCAGTACCACCATGGCGTGCATATTTGTCCGCTGTTTTTGGCAAGCTTGGTAACGATTCATGCGGTCAGTGGTGCCGGTTGGGTGAGCACACGGGAGCTCGGGCTGTGAAACTATTGTCCCTTAGATTTTACCAGAATCATTGAAGGGGGGTAGGACATGCCAACTTGACAGCAACAGCAAATTCAAAACGGCATTCAACTTCCGGGTGCTAGTCTGTTTCAAAGTCTTAACGGTAGGAGGGCGGCCCGTCCGCATATCGAACGGTGACACACAGACTTGACTAAAGACTAGCCTGGTCACGGAGCTGATTTAAATCTAAATGACCGTATTGGAAAATTACACTATTTTGCAGCGGGGTTAATTCCACAACCCGACGGATTTTGAAGTCAATATTTTTTCCCTAAATTATCATGATATTACTAAGATCTTTTGAACAAAGGTTTAAGAAATGATTTTGTAATGTCACGGGACGAGACTGCATAGTACGCACGTAGCAATCCCCCCCCCCCCCCCGATTCATTGTTATATTTGGTGTTGTTCAGGTTGTATTTAAGGTACCGTACTGACATGGGTATAGTCCAACCCTTTTAAGCTGAAAATTTCTTGAAATTTGGGAGGGATAATCCCCGATCCTACCTTCCCATTCCATGAGTCGAAAATGTCTTGGCCTCCTCGTACCCAACTTTAAAACCACTCATTACTTCTGATGCCAGTTTTTCTGATTTTTATGTTTTCTGCAAGAATTGCAAAACGCACATAGGGATTACTCTGGTCCGTATTCTGTGTGTGTGTGTGTCTGTGCTCCAAATGTTAACCCTTATAATATCTTGCATACCGTGAGTTCTGTAAGGGCTACCATGATTAACTAGGTGGAAATAGGGTGTTTGGTGGTTGACATTTTTGGTGACCTCATGTGACCGTTGGTGACTTTTATTGACTTTTTGGGCCGTTCAAAATGTTTAACCCTTCAAGAGCCACTCGGCAACATTTGAAAAATAGTTCGCCCCCAATATTTTTCAAAACTTTTTGCATGTTTTAAAGCCTTATATACCTAGCGCTCACTCTCAAATGATTAAGAGACCAATCACAGCGTCCTTATTGGTAAACAGCACGATTTTTATAATTAATGTCGCCGGCGACATTCATTCAGGCATAACGACGAAACGGCGTTTAATACCAAGAAAACGCCGCCTTTGCATATTCACACGGCATGCATCCTGTTTGACCGGACTGTGACCCTTGTGGTTTAATATCAATGAGTGTGAGTCTATGATATTCTGTAATAACACACATTTGTTGATTAAAGAGTCATGAAAACTTAAAAGTTAGCCTACAATTACCCGGATGGAATGGCTTTAAACCTCTTATTACGTCCCCTATCTCTGTCCAGCTGAAGTAGAAGTAGCGAACAAGGGCGTATCCTGTACCGCCTTTCCACAGCGCGCTCGTAAGCAAAGCACAAGCGCATTGCAATGAAAGGCAGCACTGAGTACACGCAGCATGCGTCGTCACTTCATACTTCAGACAAGAACTAAGTATATCTGTTTTTGAGTATGTTACTTTTTATGTGTCAAATTATATTCTATTCTCCAATGGCCTAGACTATCATTTGCGAGCAAATTGAAGAAATTTTCATATTTTGTGAAAAGTGCATGCTGTACAAGTTCCGTAAGTGCTACAATGATGTAACTGTGGAAAGGAGAGGGTGGGTGTGTGACATGTTGGTGACCTCATATTACCTTCGTGACCTCATGTGACCTTTTGCTTCATTCACAAACCGTGACAGCAGGAGACGACCTGACACTCGCGGTCTGGGGACCGCAATGTTATTTTATGTTAATTTTTCAGCAACATTCTGAAATGGTTTCATCTCTTGTTTGATGTAACTACCATGTATTAATATATAATGTAACTTAGTGATTTTTTACAAAAAAACCAAACTAGTCACGCATGAACATACAACAAGCAAATAATTAAAATGGTGACCTCCTCCCCTTAATGACCCTACCCTCTAAGTGACTTGACCTTTGACCCCCCCTGTAACTTGATCATTTGTCACAAATGTCTTAAATGTATTTTATTTTTTTTAACAATGTTACGAGGCACTATTGATTTCAACTCTCCAAGCATGTCGGAGATTTGACGAATGGGGTCAACTGTAACTTGTTTACGATTCAGCAATCATTATTCCTCTGACAAATGTCAGCCAATTGGAGGCATGTTTGTAGATTTTGACCTCGAACTTTTGGGGTCGAGAACTATCAATAGAACCTTCCCTCCATTAATGTTTAAATCATTGTAGCAATAACAGGCTTTATCTGCCTTCTATAGCTGAGGATCTATCCAATTATGTCTTATTTTTTAGCATTTTTTTGCAAATGCCCAATTTGACACCCCCTTACTGACTTTGTTCCCCGATAAAAAAAACCTCATGTACAACAAGAAAAATGCAGTGTTCACTGCAAAAAAAAAAAAATTCTACTTGCTTGTCTGGAGATAAAAATTCTTAAGTTTTTTAAGCACTTAAAACCGAAATTACTTTTAATGACCTTTTACCCCCCCAAAGGTTTTGTCACTCTCTATTATGTTTACATTGGATAAAAAAAAATTGAATATTTTTTTAATATTTTGTTTTTTTAGCATATAACCCCTTAATACCTTGAACCCTG